>CM069921.1:10721539-10880228 GCA_036172225.1 Cryptocoryne crispatula var. balansae | reverse complement strand
TCACCTCATTTAGATTGATGGGCATGGAATTGTGGCCTTTGTCAAGGGCGTAGTAGCACATTTTCTCTCATTGACGTCGAAGACCACATCCAACCTGAATATAGACATTGAACGCATACTTACTAGCTGGTAGGTAGCAAGGGGATTTGTAAGAAGGTGGAAGATGAGAATAGGGCACCATCAAAAAAGAAAGGATGTTTCTTTCAATTAAACATACTGTCAGAATAACCCACTAGGTGATGATAAGGTAGTTGTTCTAGGAATTTAAGGCCTTGAGGGTGGTAGCTCTAATGCCATTGACCTTATCACGGATGGCATACACTCCAAGAACCCTAAATTACATAGATGCCAAGGTGAAAACATGAGGTGAGGAGGTCACGATGGTGGGAGGGAGAGGAACATCAAGGGAGTGAGCGGTGGTGGCATGGAGAAATTTAGCTTGAACAATTGTACACTCCTCAGTGCCTCCTACTCTATAGAGGACATAGCCGGGATCGCCTAGGGTGCTCTACTTCAAAACACTCAAGAAGCAAGAAGAGGTAGGATGTCAACATTGCCATATGGGCGAGCAATTGACGGGAGAACATTTTACCAACTTACTTTTCGATGGGATGGAGAAATTCTAGCTATTACATATCCAAACATGTCAGTGCAAATAAAAAGGATTTCTTTTTAATAAAAAGTTAAAAATAAGTGCTTCCTGTGAGTTCTCGAATGCAATCTAAGTTGCTAATAAGTAATGACCTCTTCTAAGGACATCTCTACCATTTCACAACTTTTGTTAGTGGATATACTTGAATTGTTGTATTCCTACTATTTCAATGATGTAAAATGCCTATGATATCTATAGAACTTAGAGAACTTAAGATGATGCCATATTTATGTACATATTTGTTAGGATGGGAAAGCAAGAAAATTTCTCAACATAGACAAGAGATTCATGACATATGTGCATAGAGGTGTATAGAATTTTTGTGTGGTGTATTTCAAAGAATATCTTCTTACTCATGGGTAGGATGCTCTTCATATGTTTACACACCCCTTGGAACTTAGTATTTACCCTTGATATGGGCATCACACTTATTTAGCCTTGTGTCATATGTCATTTTGAATATGATGTGACACCTATAAAAATGATGATTCCTTGGATTTCAATGTAAGGAATCATTCTTTGCAAAGTGGAAGCAATGATTCCTCATATTTAATTGTTGGTGTCATGATTAGAATAGGACAATGTTACCAAAAAAACTAGAATTGAACAACTTTGAATCTACCTTGATAGGATTCAACCAATTCCTCAAGACTAGAGGACAACATAGATATCCATGTTCTCCAAGCCATTGAAGTGCATGATCTCTACTGGTATCCACACGAACTACCTATGTAGACATGTTTTCCTACACATTGGACTTTTTGACTTGTCCCTGACAAAGCTCCACCATGTACTGACGACCTTCAGGAGGGTGGGAGAGCATGCTAGAGAAGGCTTGCCATAAAATTTTCACTCTTTGTTTGATAGGGATTGGCTTGATTCTCTATCATTTATAAAAATCAAAACTTTTACAAAAACTTTCAATTTATATAAATTATGCCTATACTTCTAAACTAATGGATCAATTCTATTATGTGTGACCCATTAGGCTCATAATTTATTTTTGTAGGCTAATTAAAAGAACAACTTCTTTTAAATTAAATATGTTATCGACAATAAATTTAACGACATTCCAATCAAGTAGGGTACAAATCACATCTCATGATTCTAAATAAATTTGGAGATAATATTATCTTTATTGAACCTTTCCATTATCTGATAGAAATGTATGCCTTGGAAGTCAATCATATATAATATGATTCAACATTTATAGAAATATCTTATTGAATTAATTAGGCAAATCTTCATTACTAGCTCTTATTAGATGTGTAATTCATAATGAAGTCATTGATCACATACAATGATGATCGAATCATGATGTGAACATGATAATGAGATTGATCATCTAAAGATATGTGATCTAAATATTTCTTGTCAAAGGATCCTTGAGATGGGACTCAAGGATCTAGATAAAGTAGTGTATGTGATGTTTTCTCATGTGATGAGGGTGATCGATCTCACTCATCATTAGTATGGAGACATTGAGTTACACATAAGTGATCATTAGTCATATGAGTTCACTGAACTTACCAAATTAGAAAATTTAAATGATATCTTATTGGTTTATTTATCATGGTTATCTATTTCAAGGTTGCATGATTGGACTTGTGACCTGAGTCTCCAAAGATGCTTTATTGGGCATAACTTATAGTTTGACCATTGACTTATGGGTCAGCATTTTGATGGTCCAGTATAGCGATGGATTGGGTACAAGAGAAAGCCGATGAAGGTAATTGAGTGGACAACAATGGATCATCCACTCTCAATATGTGAGAGAGAATGTCCTATGTGATAATACTCTAAATTCTTAGCCAGAGTAGAGAGGATATTTAAAAATTGAGTTTTTCAATTGATCTGATTCTAAATATAGGATCTTCATTAAGATTAGATTCTATCATTCATCAAATATTTAAGTAAATTATATATGTACTTAAGTATTCCTCTCCTAGATCAAATCAAAGTGTTCTGATACTTATTCTATTTATTTCTCTACTTTATTCTTAAACTCTTGAAATTTCTTTAATTCCTTGGATTTGAACTTCATTAAGTACATATATATCCCTACCTAGAGATATCATTTACTAAAGTAATGAAGTAGAAATATATACCTTAGTCTTAATAGATATGGGTCAACATACATTTGAATGTATGTGTTCTAATAATTCATTGGCTCTCTTTCCATGTCTACTAAATGAAGAGTTTGTCATTTTTCTCAAGAGATAAGACTCTTACATAGTTAATGATTAAGAATCATTTACCTTAATGCTTCCATCCGTATGGAGCTACTTGAGTCTTTTTACTCATTGATATGACCAAGTCTATAATGCCAAATAATGGGTTGATGCATATAACCCAACCTCTTAAGAGGAGCATTTACACATAGAGACCTTCCATATCTAATATAAACAAAGTATTTATCAAGCTCCTACTGGCAAATACTTTTTCATTCAAAGTCAAAGAACAATTATCATTCCTATAAGCTCATAATAAATAAATATTATTCGAACAAAGTATATATCAATGAGTAAGATAATTGAAGCTTCTCCTGCCTCCTTGTTTTATTTGCAAGACAATTTATAATTACTCTTCTAGTGGCCATCATCATGGTTTAAAAGTATTATCCTTTGTCTTAATTGGGCTCTATTTTCTTGATCTCCTCAACTTTGCCCTTTCTTCCCATTTAATGAACTTTTTTCTTTCTATTGATCTCACTAACAAGAAGTATCAAAGATGTAATGTTGTCTATCTTGCTCTCAATATCTCATTAAGATGAGCCATGATGTATCTAATGTTCATTTATTCATGTTGTCTTTGAAACTTATTTGCAAATAGAGGCTGGCATACAATATAGGGCCAACAATGCATCTTCTTATAAATTTGTGAGGTGAAGATCTCATTTTCTCTCAAATCATTAGATGGTTTAGGAGACACCAAATCATTAGATGGTTTAGGAGACACTAACTTGTTAAGTAAGTTAGTTATTCGATCAACCCTGAGAACAAATCTCTTGTATCTAAACCGATAAAGAAGTATGCACCATTGTGCCTATTGGCATCCAGTATGTCATGCAACTGGTGATTTATCATTGATTTATCATTTGATTCTACAATAGTGATTTAATTTTAATATGATAAGATTGTAAACATTCATGTAAACTAAGATATAGTCTTCTATCTTAATTTATGCTCTTACCACTTTTTGATGCATTTTTAAAACTCTCCTTATGCAAAGATGGGATATAACAATGACATGCTAGCGTGGACTAAGACCCTTTTAACCTTATGGTGATGATGTTGTGGGAAACATAACAAATCATTGCATACTTGTTAACCCCGCCCGAAAAAAAAAAAAAAAAGCAAAAAAACAAGGCAACGACGGTGGTTATGCCGTATCGAGAACCCAACGAATCGGTGGGAGCATCAAGTTTGATCAAAAATATACTCTGTTAAAAATAGAAAGTCGCAGCAAATGATAAATTAAGCGGAATCCAATCAAGGCGCATTAATGTGGTATGCCATAAGGAAAAGTATGAGATTAAATGGCGAGACAAAAAAGGCAGCACGGGGAGGGGATTACGATAGGAATAGCACGATTCCTGTACGAAGGGAAATGGAAGCATGCTCGGAGAAGACGATGGCTGACCCAGCGACGAAATAAAGCAATCGACACGTGTATGCGTGGGCCTCGAAAAAAAAATGAATGATAGCGATAAGACCGTTTGTTACTCGGGGGTATAATGGCGGGCTGGCCTACTGCCGGGCGGGCGGGGTGCGTGGCATGGGGTGATTAACGATTCCGTATTGGTTTATTAAACCAACGAACCACGACCGAAAGGGGTGGTCCTATGTCATCTTCATCCAAGCCGAACGCAACGGTCCTCCAACGAAGGGGTTGACGGCGCTTTTTCGGTGATTATTTATTTATTCATTTATTTTAAGTCGGCCGGCCATGGCTCCCCGGAAGGATGGCCGGAAACGTATGTGCGTGTGGCGTCGAAGCCGAACGCCGGCGGTGCCTCCAATGGAGAGGTTGGCTTAATCGGCTAACTTTTCGGTGATTATTTATTTATTCATTTATTTTAAGTCGGCCGTCGCCATGGCTCCCCTGGGAAGGGTGGTCGGAGACAAATGTCATCTTCTTTAGGTCGAACGCCAACGATCCCCGAACGGAGGAGTCGACGACGACCTCATCCACTCGATTGAGCCATTGTCCGGAGTCATTCAATCCCGTCTATCAAAAAAAAAAAAAAGAAGAAGAGCATTCATTTGGTTTCAGCCCCATGTTAGACACACCAATCGCCCCAGGCAAGGCATACATTTCTGCCAAAGGTGATGCATGCTACGAAGGGGCTAGTCCAAGATCAGAAACGGTATCAAGTGGCGACGGTAATCTGTTCAAAGTAACAAAAAGCACAAGAGAGGGGAGAGATGACGCGGCTCCATGCCGGCAGACCTGCAGCGGAGTCCCCTTGCTCACCGCCCACGCACTCCGTAAACAGGGCCGACTTGAGTACACCAGGCACTCGAACCCCGACCTGCAAGTTACGATTACAGGAAGCACCACTTGCGTCAGACCCTCGGTCACAGCCGAGCACACCCACCCACAACAGGGAGCCTATTCGGCACGGCGAGCTAAAAAAAAAAACCAGAAGAGGAAGGCCCGATCTCTCCCTACAAGCGGGAGAGAAGCAGCCGAAAAGAAGCAGAGAGGGGAAGCTGCCAGGGTCCTCAGCCCAGGAACCCCTGTGCGCTGTGACCCGGGAGGGGCAGCCTGAAGAAGAGAGGGAGCAGCGTGATGGAAGCAATGACGACGGCAAACGACGAAGGCTCGGCAAGAAAAAAGAGGAAGAGGAGGCACTTACCTGGAAGGGTGCTCACGCGACGAGGGTGCGCTGCGCCTTCCCACGCCGCCACTGCCGAGCGAAACCACGCGCGGCCCAAATCGAACAGCCGGAGTCGCTGAATATAGAAAGGGAAGGGGCCGTGAGGGAGGACCTTCAGCGCAACCCTGCGTAGGAGGAGGTCTGAGACCAAGGATACCTGGTGAAGAAGAGAAAGGAGCCGCGAAGCCGTCGGAGGGGTGTGACAGCAGCTCGGAAGAGCCCGTTCGCAGCAAGGGCCCCAGACAGAAATGGAGGAAGGGGAAGCCGTCGTCGCCCCCTGGCTGCAGCTGTAGCAGTCCGGTCGCACTCAGCCGTCGTCGCCTTTGGCCGCAGATGTGGCAGTCCGGTCAGCAGTCCGGTCGCACTCGAGCCGTCGTCGCCCCCGGGCTGCAGCTGTAGCAGTCCGGTCGCACTCGCGCCAGCATCAGCCTGCTGATTCGGGCAGGACGGGGAACGCCTTCGCACCAGTCGCCGCGGGGGCTTGAAGAGCCGAGGCCGCGTGAGGGAAAAGAGCTCCCTTCGCCGCCGGATGCAGCTGGGCAAAGCCTTGCACAAGGCTCCGGAGCTGCGCGAGGAAGAAGGAGACCTCCCTGAGCACCAGACGCCGCCAAGGTCACCGCCGGACACCCCTGCAAGCCGCCTGGTCTGCGTAGCTGCCACTGTCCTCCCCGCACTGCCAGGGCGAGCAGCAGAGGGGGAAGGCCCAGAAACGCCCCTGTTGGAAGCTCAAAGCCCCGCAGAATGGGGGGGAGGCAGCGCCGTGACAAAAATCAGGGGGTAAATGGGGAACAACACCAGCGGGGGTGGATAGACAGGAGTGCCCCCCCTCTAGAAGCTTCTGCCTCGCTGCGAGAAGCCCGCGCCATCGTCTGCCGCGAGGGCAGTTTTGAAAAAAAAATATATATGTATCAAATGAAACGCCGTTGCTCACCTGATTAAGGAGCTGCCCAAGTCAATTTTGACTGAGGTCAAAATTGAAGGGCAGGGGAGCTGATGCCATGCCACGACCCCCCAGGTAGTAAAAAAATGATGAATCGAATGCCATGTCCAGCAAAAGAAAATAGAAGAAAGGAGGATGTTGACTTCGGTCAAAATCGAAGGGGGGGAAGAGAAGTGAAAAAAGAAAGAAAGAAAAAAAAGAAGAAGATAAAAAAAGAAAGAAGAAGGAAAAATGAAGAATGAGAGAAAATCAGCAAAAAAAGGAGGGAGGATAAATGAAAAAAAAAAAGAAGAAGAAGAGGAGAAGAAGAAAAAAAAAGAGGTGAGAGATTCCTCTCATTGGATTATACCATTAAACTATTCATTAGTAAATTTAAGTTCGTTTAAATTTGTGAGGAGGAAATAAAACCCCCCTAATAGCTCTCAACTGGGCTCAAATAATGTTGATTTATCCAATTGGACCCATGCACATACATGTGGGCCTCTATTTTGGCCATCTCGGGCCTCAAATTCTCAAAAGGAGAAGGCCCAAAATCTGTCCCAAATGGGACATCCGAAAATCCTCTTGAAAAGTGATTCGAGGGACATTTTGTGTAATCGGCCACCCCAACCCTCCATAAAGCGTGACCAAAGCCCAAAATGCCCCCACCTTTTTCCCTCACACCTACCCAAAAGCAAAAGGCATAATAAAATATTTCCAAAGTTACCCTCCCTCTTCTCACATCCTCAAAAACAAGGAGAAGTTGGGGCATTTTGTGGGACCAAAATACCCCTCTTTTCGCATATAAAAACTCCATGAATTCCTCTGAGAGGAGAGAGGCAACATACCCCAAGCTCCATACGCCAAGCACAGCGCTCCTCCCTTTGCCCCATTGTCCAAGAGAGTGCAAGGAGAGAAGAGGAAGTCCAAGGGCCATTTCTCATGGAATTGGCTAAGTCCCAAGGTATACCATGGGCTCAATCACATCATCTCACACCATGAAGATCATGTGAAAATCACATCATCTCACACCATGAAGATTCATATGAAGATCACATCATCTCACACCATGAAGATCATATGGAAATCATATCATCTCATACCATGATGGCATGTGAGGCATCAAGCAATCCATGGCCCATTAGGCAAGAAGGAACATCATTCATTTCATTAAGGCCCATTAAGGCTCTCAAAGCCCAATTGGCCATCATCCATGTGAATCAAGATCACGTGACCTCATTTCAAATAAATCAAGTTCAATTAACTAAGGCCCTAAGGAGAGAAATCATTCATCAAAGCCCATTAAGGCTTTCAAGGCCCAATTGATCATCTTCAAATGAAGTGCAAGACCATATGCTCCCATCTCAAATGAACAAAGTCCAATCAACTGCGCCAATTAGGCCTTGACCAACATGAACAAGAGACCGGTCCAAGGCCCATTAAGGTCTACAAGGCCCAATTAACCATGTTTAAAGAAAGCTCAATGCCATGTGACTCCGTCCCCAAGCACATCAAACTCGGTCCACCAAGGCCCAATCCGGCTTCAACCGAGATGAGCATGAGATCGACCCAAGGCCCATTAACATGGAAGGTGGGCCCATTAAGTCCATGATGATCAAACTCCAATTGAACCCACATGAACAAAAACCCAACTCCACCATGAAAGAGAAAACTCCCAACGGACCATCAAGGCCCGTCAGCTCGGTTAATCCCCGATCGGGAGATACCGACTGGCGGATGAGAGAGAAACTCCCAACGGACCATCAAGGCCCATCGATCCTGGTCAATCCCCAATCGGGAGGCACCACGGATGAGAGAGAAAGGCCCAACGGCTCACCAAAAAAATCTCAAAATTCATCAACTCGGCTCGCCCCCAAACGAGCAATGCCGACGAACAAAGTCCAAGGCCCATTAATCCGGCTCATCCCCGATCGGGAAATACCGGGTAATGGATGAAAACCAAAGTTCATCAACTCGGGCTCGCTCCCAAACGAGCAAATGCCGACGAACAAAGTCCAAGGCCCATTAATCCGGTTCATCCCCGATCGGGAAAATACCGGGTAATGGATGAAAACCTCAAATTCATCAAATCGGCTCGCTCCCAAACGAGTAATGCCGACGAAAAAAGTCCAAGGCCCATTAATCCGGCTTCATCCCCGATCGGGAAAATACCGGGTAATGGATGAAAACCCAAGTTCATCAACTCGGCTCGCTCCCAAACGAGCAATGCCGACGAACAAATCCCAAGACCCATTAATCCGGTTCATCCCCGATCGGGAAATACCGGGTAATGGATGAAAACCCAATTTCATCAACTCGGCTCGCTCCCAAACGAGCAATGCCGACGAACAAATCCCAAGACCCATTAATCCGGCTGGTTCATCCCCGATCGGGAAATACCGGGTAATGAATGAAAACCCAAATTCATCAACTCGGCTCGCTCCCAAACGAGCAACGCCGTCGAACAAATTTCAAGGCCCATTAATCCGGTTGATCCCCGATCGGGAAAATACCGGGTAATGGATGAAAATTCCGAGTTTCCCCATTAATCCGTTAATCCCCGATCGGGAAATACCGGATAATGGATGAAAATCTCCAATGCCCATCGGTCCGACTACCCTAAAAGGAAATGCCGGTCATGGGTATCATGTCCAAGACATAGCAAGTTCGGTCAATCCCCGATCGGGAAAATACCACTTGTTGGATGTGGAATCACAAAGCATTGGATCAAAAAGGAGAAGACCGCGAGGCTAGATTCAAGCCACATCCCTCCTTCTAGCCCCGGACCTAATCCCAAAAAAAGAAGGAGAGGGAAGCAGAAAGAACACATGAAAAAAAAAGGAAATAATGGGAGAGGGGAGGCAGTGCCGATACTCCTGCTTGTTGTTTCATTATTTACATTCAAAAAAAAAAAGCAAACACATATTTTCTTCCTTGCATTTGTCCCGTCTTGAATGTGTTACCATGGCAGAAGCATCAGGGGTTACCGAGCCGCCGTCGTTGTAATTAACATCGAATCCATTCGTGGATTGATGGAGAGAGGTCGAACCATAATTTAAAGAACCCACACCATAACCTCGCCATGTTATTTATAATAACTCTAATAATCATCAAATATATTTTTTTTATACCGAAAGAGGTGGAGCGAGAATCTTGTCATCATCGTTGTTGAGGATTTTCGCACCAAAACCATAAACGAGGGAAAAGTTGTCGCATCCGCGTAATATAATATTTTATTTTATCCCTCAAATAATTTTTACCAAAGATTAACCACAATTTCCGCCAAAAAAAAAGAGTTTTAAAAAATAAATAAAAAAGATGGAGCGGTGTAAGACAGCCCAATACAATAAAACCATAACCACGATAATCGCGAGGTTCGTACAAATGGCACGCCCGGTGGGACCTCTCTCTCCCCTCATCTCTCTGCCATGGTGACATAACAAGACGGACATTTAGGACAACCTCTGACTGGCATTTCGGTTTGTTTTTGCAAGGTTCAATGCCGGGCGCTGACAATGGGATATTTTTCTCCCAAGACTACATCCGAGACCGGCGGGGATTTCTCGACGTCCCCTTGATTTTCGGTGCCTTCGCACCTGTCATCCAAAGGCCTGATTGCCTCGGCACTATCCCGGCTCTCCCTATCGAGCCGAATGTTGTTCCCTCTGGGAAGGCCGAAGTCGAAGATCCCAACAATGAACTCACCAAGCTGTCCCAGAAACAGGATGAAGAGAAACAAGATGTGACGACTGAGTCGGTCACCTTCACTGCCAACACAGTGACGGCGGGCCCGTCTGCACCAGCTGTGCGACGACCTCGCCGAAGAAGAACCCCACCAAAGCAAGCCTCCCACTAGGCGCTCGCTGATGGGCAGGCCCAGGTATGCTCTAAGGGTGACCTAGCTCGCCACCCCCGTGCTCCGCGCAGATTCAAGAACCCAATGACACTATCTAACCGGTTTACTGCACTCCGAGAAGCTCCACAACCAAGCATAGTTGTCATCAAGAATGACGGCGCGGCGTGCTATGATGCCGCTCCTATGTTGATAGTCTCACACCTAAGTTCTGCTAGGGCTGGGGGCAAGCCATGCCAGCCACCCGCCCGACAACATTCACAAACCCAGAAGGCCGGGGGCATGTCTGCCCCACCTTTCCCACCACAACTCCCAAAAGCTACCAACGCTGGTCGAACACCGCCTTCTCGGGTCGCCCATGCTCCTCACAAGCCATGAAGGCCGAGGGCATGTCACCCTTAACAACCACCCATTTGTCCTCACATGTCATGAAGACCGGGGCAAGTTCCAAAGCAGAATACCGCAGATGGTAGAAGACACAACAACCACAAAGCAAGTATTTTTCCAAGCAGTCAAAGATGTTCCGACAACGGTAAGATCAAAAGGAAAGGGAATAGTTCAAGAGAATGCTCAATGTTACCCCATGTCCAAGCCAAGTGACTTGAAACCGGCCTATGTGCCAAGACAAGCCGCGAAAGCAAGTTCAAAAAAGAAAGAGTATGCTCCAACGCCCCAGCAAGCTCTCAGCAGGGTAAAGTCAACAAGTTTCCAACAAGTCACCAAGTCTCCTATGGCCATTAAGGCTCAAGGAGAAGGAAGCACCAAGATACCCCAGGTTTGGGTTGATAAACAGAAATTGCAAGGCGAGAATCGGGCTCATGTTCATGCCCATGATGTTCTAGCAAGGGAAGGATGTTCCAATCCCCCCTTAAGTGAAAAGCAGCCATGCCCGAGGGTGTCAATTAGACCGCACCCGGCAATACCTGTCGTAACACATAGTATAGATGGAGTAGAGCATTATGATGAAGTATCACGTCGGTCTGTCTTGGATCGACTTGCGTTTCCTCCCAGCTCAGCCCCACGGAGTCGGCAAGCCAGCATACAAGAGGGGCGAATTCGTGTCTACACTTGTTATGCATCCAAGATGAACAATCGGGCCGAGGAGACCGTAAATGCCCCCGAGCAGCACACCGTGCCGGGCCGGTCACTCGCCGACAAGAACAGATAGCATCCTTACTCCACCAAGCAGCTTCTCTCACCTCCTCCACAAGAAAGCGAAGTGCTACATCCCGAAGAGAATGAAGAGCCAAACTTGGGAGACCATCATGTTGATCAAGAAGCCGTGCCGCCTAACATAACATTGGAAGATTTATGGAGAGAAAACCAAGAACTCGTGGCTATGTTGCGTGATTTCGTGATCGCCCAAGCTCTCGTCCCCACGCCATGCTAGACCCGTGGAAGCCGCGTAAATTCCGCCAAATGCCCAGATGGATCCGCCGTCACCCGTGTTCCCTCGGGGTCCTGTTCAACACCCGGTTCCCCCACCTCGTGTGCAAGTCGATTTCCAAGATTTTGAGCCTCCAGTGGCTCACCAAGCCCCCCACGTTCCACCTGAACATGCAGCAGTCTCTCAAAGAATCATGATAGAACGCATCGTGGATGCAAAGCTAGCAGAGCATGATGATGGCTTGACGACGGTGGATTTGTACCGGGTGCCGTACCCTATCCACCATCAATTCAGAAGGCTACCGCCAGAAGTTACAAAAATTCCCAAGTGCCCCAGGTTTGATGGGCGGGGTTCTCCGAGAGAACACTTGGCAATGTATGTTACTCACATGGGCGAGTTGGCCCTGGAAGAATCATACTTGCTTAGATACTTTGCAACTACCTTAACCGGAGCTGCATTCGAGTGGTACTCGAAACTTAAACCAAATTCCGTTGCAAATTGGGAAGATTTACAGCGAAAATTCATTGAACGTTTCAAGCTCACGGAGCGGGCTGTGACATTGGTGGAGCTCACTTCGTTAAGACAAAGAAGAGATGAGTCCGCCGTTGACTATGTGAAAAGATGGCGGAACTTTAGCATGAAATGCCCAAACCCCCCGGTCAGTGAGGAGGCGTAGGACTATGCAAAAGAGGCCTACGCTCCGAATTGCTCGAAAAGATGCTCATTGCAAATATCAAGTCATTTCGACGAACCGAACAGTAGTATCGTAGCTAGAGATGTTCTATGCCGAGAACCCGCTATGTCACCGCCAAAGCCAAAATTAACAAAGACAAAGGATATGTGGCCAAAGACGTCAACATTGTTGACTTTGTTCCAGCTCCGGCTAATGAAAATACAGCAAGGGAGCCTCATCCTCTTCACCTCCGGCAACAAGAGGCCACCGCAAAGAAGGTGGGGGTCTCACGTTGGTCGACCGATTAAAGAAGCCGTATTCTTTGCTAGGGAGAATACCGGGAGACTATTTGATATATGCATGAAGAAAAGCCTCGGTAAGCCTACCATCACCCAAGAGGCCGGCCGAGGCAGCAAGACTAATGATCCCAATTATTGCGCACTACCCAATGCTAGGGCACACCATTGAGGATCGCTACCTGCTCAAAGACACGGTAGAAAGGATGATTCAAGAAGGTACTCTCTCTATGGGGAAACATGCCGTTAATCCCCCAAAACCCCATGAAAAGCCTAAACAAATGCAGAATTTTACCGTCAATGTGATTGACCATGGAAGTGGCTCGCCCGGGTGAGTCCGGGGAGCAAGGGTACCCGAGGATGACACCGAACAAGTTCAGCCCACCGTAATGGTGGATTACATGCGTCGGCGGATGTCCCGGCTCCACCAAAGATGCTTACGTCTAGCAGATGACGTTTTGTTAACTACACTCAGCATACCATCCATCTTGAGGGGCCGGTTTCCAGAAGACAATTACTCCTCAGGCAGTGCAACACCTTCATACCCTCCCCCTCCCTGCAGTACATCTAGCAGCAAGGCTCGGCCAGAGTACCCTCCTGCCAGGAGTGGTCGCAAAAGAAGAGCACCTAGCCCGTGTGTCGAGAGGTACGAGGCAGAAGTCCAACACCTACCAAGCCAACAAGAATTAAATCATCCCGCGCTTGTGCCCCTGTGAAAATGTTCCTAGGCCCACAAACAACCATTCATTCCCAGTGCATATGACCCGACACCTCTTCGACATATGTGTCCGGGAGGGACTTATTATGCCTATGAGGCCATCAGTGAGGTCGCAGGACCCAAAGTGGCTCGAGGCCACCTAGATATTGCGTTTATCATCAAACACATGGCCATCTAACTGAAGATTGTCAAGCTTTAAGGCACCAGATTGAAGAATTGATCCGAAGGGGAGTGATCACCATCAGAACTGGTACACTTGGGCACTCACACCCGCCCCGAGGGCCAGTGACGCATCATCAAGCAAATGTAATCCACGTCCAAAGTGACGAAAAGAGCTGCAACGGCAAGGGGAAGCAACCACAGGATGTCGGAGAAAGTTCGGGACACCCGGTACGCTATGCAATCTACCAAACTCTGCCTGATGAAGTGGTGGCCAGGAATATCGAGTTCATGGAAGAACGTGCGAAGAGGCTCTTGGAAGAATGTGCGAAGAGTCACGTGAGTCAGCACGAAGTTGCCCAAGTCGAAGAGGATGAAGGCTCGTGGACCATGGTCCAACCCCGAAAGGAAAGGAGGACCTACCCACGTCAAAAATTTCCAAAAATTGAAAAGGTTCCCCGAAGAAAAAGGGCTCCCGGTCATCGCCCTTCCCCCGCCAACTTCTCAAAGAATAGCGGCTAGTTCCGCCGTTGTGACACAGCAGATTAGAAACAAAAAGAAGGCAGCTAAAAGAAAAGAAAGACGACAGTCTGAAGCCCCCCCAAGCGGGACAATGATACACGAACGCAAAACTCCGCTCCAAAAGCTCCAAATGATGATAGATGAAATGGAAGAACCCGAACCCGTAATGCCCGCGGGCCCCGCCCTTTGCATGCATATGTCCCATGGGAAGAACCGGAAGCCAAGGCACGCACGAAGCAATGGCTTCATGATTTAAGAAACAGGATGGAAAAAGATGATGCCCTTTCGGTAATTGATGAAACTCCAAATTTTCGGGATAGCGCACTTCGACACCGAAAGAACGACTACAAGACACGACATAATCCGCAGGATGGAGAATTTGACATGCAATATGGTGGGTATTCCCCCACCCGATCGCCTATATTCGTAACAACATACGATGAGAAGGAATGGTCGGGGCCGTCGAGGGAGAGGCGGAGGCCGTCGCACATCAGTCAAAACAAATGACAATGTAATCTACTTCAGAGGAGAAAAACCAAGGTCGGTACCCCCGCCACAAGTAAAGCAACCACCCAAAGGGGTAGTGCATTTTTACCTATCATCCGATGAAGAGGAAGGGTTTGATGCCCCCGCAATGGTGCCGATCATGGTAGAGCTTGCGCCGTAAGTACCTCACAGGATTTACCCATGGAAGAAGAAGACACCCTGGCTGATTTGTTCGGCGCCCGCCTGCGAGCGGTTAAGTCGCAAGAAAAAGCTAAGGCCCAGCCTGAAAATGAAACCAACATTCCCACACAGGAAGAAGAGGCCAAGAAGGGAGTAGGGATTTTGCCTCCCATTAAAGATGCCAAACAAAGAGCCGATAGAAAAGTACTTCACCATATGAAAAGATTCCCCGTCTCCTTAAGCATACGGGAGGCAATTTCCCTAAGCAAAGAATTGAGAGAAACCCTTGTGTCCGTACTTCAAGATCCGTAAGCGTACGAGACACATGCCGCAGACTACAGAGGAGTGAAGCATACATGGCGTCGGTCACTTTCACAGATGAAGACATGTTGTTATCCTCCGCTTTCCACAACCGACCTTTGTACATGAAAGGACATTTGAACGGGCATGAAGTCACTTCTGATATTGATAGATCCGGGGGCTTCGTTAATTTGCTGCCCCTTAAGACCTTCAAAGCCTTATATTTGATGCCGCACTTGCAGTAAAGTCGCGGGTGTAAAGATATCGTGTTTTAACCAAGATTTTGAACAAGCATTGGGCAAAGTCGAAGTTGAAATGGCATTGGATGATTTCAAGACAAACGTCACATTCTATGTGATCGAAGCCGATACAACCTATAAAGCTCTTCTAGGCCGCCTTGGCTATACGAGAATCGAGTTGTTCCATCAACTCTTCATCAATGCATCAAGTTTTCCCGAGATGGGAAACAACACAGCTATATGCCGATCGCTCTCCATTCAAGTATGTGAATGCCACTTGCGTATGCCGAATTGTACTTTCGAGGTTGGGGCATCCACGTCATCTACCGACAACGGAAAGCAGAAGGTTAGTGAGATAGAGGAGAAAGAAGAATTTGAAATAATGGTGGATGAAGCCAAAGCTAGGATACACCGCCTCATGATCCAGCCGCAACCTCCACCGCAACATATGAAAGGGCCAGAGCGCCGAATGGTCAAGTTTGGAGCAAATTCCATCACTAAGGCCGTGAATGCGAGCGTATGCATGCCCCCTGAGGTCATGTGGATGGCAGTCGAGCAGGAAGAACATACAGTGGGAAGACTTGACACTTTTACTGTCCCTTTTCATGATGGTCACCTCTTGGTGTATTACAAAAGTGATTGGGTCCCTAAGTGTGCCCCGAAGGATGACTTTGGTTGGCCGCAGCAAGATCAACACATGGAAGTAACTCTCCCGACATATGAAAAGATGTCTCAAACCATTAAACGTTTGTGTCACAAACTCCAAGTTCCACACTGCTGCCACCATGAAGAGGTACGCAGATTTGAACGAATATGGTACCCTACTGGTGAAGATCCCCAAGCCCAAAGAGGGCACCGTGGCTTGGGATATGATCCCGAGGTCTCGTATGATACAGACTTCGTTGTCCAGGTAGTTCAAGTTAAGTTTGATGAGCCTCCATCTTCTGAAAATCTCGAGGTGCACCCTCCGATCGAAGACGGAAATGGGTATGATGCCCAACAAGGCCAACCAAATGTTGACCCCGATATAGTTGACTTATCTCCTACGGCTCCGCCCCTTCCACTGCAAGTGCCGAGTGAAGCCGATGTGGTGGGAAGTGAAGAAGAGGAATTCGTCGATGCCCAACTCCGCTCCCGAGGAAATTGAAGACGGGGGCAGCCACAAGGACGACTTGGTTGAGATAGACTTGGGTACCCCAGAAGACCCAAGGCCTATTTTTGTCAGTGCACTCCTAAGCGAGGAAGAAAGAACCCAATACAAAATGTTATTATCCGAGTTTAAAGAATGTTTTGCATGGACATATAGTGAAATGCCAGGGTTGGAGTCTTCAGTGGCTGTACATAAACTCGCCATACTTCCAACAGTCAAGCTTGTAAAGCAAGCCCAAAGAAGGATGCGGCCTGACCTTGAAATCCAAGTCAATGCTGAGGTCGATAAGTTGCTAGAAGTGGACTTCATCGAGCCATGTATGTATCCGATTTGGCTCGCCAACATAGTCCCTGTTAGAAAAAAGAATGGTCAAATTCGTGTTTGTATCGACTACCGGGACTCGAACCGGGCATGTCCCAAAGACGATTTTCCTCTTCCAATTCCGTAAACAATGATAGATGGCACCATTGGATGTGAAACCTTTTCCTTTATGGATGGCTCGTCAGGATACAACCAAATATTGATGGCAGAAGAAGATAAGGTCAACACGGCATTCCGAACACCTAAAGGGGTGTTTAATTACAAAAGAATGCCGTTCGGTTTAAAAAATGCTGGGGCAACTTATCAACGTGCCATGACCAAGATATTCAATGAAATGTTGCATGATCCGGTGGAATGTTATGTGGATGACTTGGTCATAAAGACAGGATGCCGAGAAAACCATGTCCGAGATTTAAGGAAGGTTTTTGAGCGGCTCAAGCAATACAAACTCAAAATGAATCCCATGAAATGCGCCTTTGGCGTATCGAGTGGAAAGTTTCTGCTTTGTGGTCGATATAGGGGGATCGAGATTGACCCCGATAAAATTAAAGCCATTAGGGAATTGCCACCCCCAAGGAACATCAAAGAACCGAGGTCCCTCCAAGGAAGATTGGCGTATATACGCCGGTTCATTTCAAATTTATCCGGAAGGTGTCACCCATTCTCCCGATTGGCTAAGAAAGGAGCTTCGTTTGTCTGGGATCAAGCTTGCCAAAGAGCCCTTGATGAAATCAAAGACTATCTCCTCAGCCCGCCAGTGCTGGGGGCACCTATCAAAGGAAAGCCACTCATATTGTACATAGCCGCCTTAGATGCGTCCCTCGGGGGCATTGCCGGCACAAATAAATGAAGAAGGTAAAGAACAACCCTTGTATTACTTGAGCAGACGGTGGTTGGGCCGTAACATCGATACTCTCCAATGGAAAAAATGTGCTTGGCACTTGTGTTTGCAGCTAAAAAGCTAAGGCATTACATGTTGTCACACGAGGTTCAACTTATATCCAAATTTGACCCGCTTAAATACATGTTAAAGCAGCCGGTCCTGGCCGGCCGACTGGGCAAGTGGGCCCTCATGCTAATGGAATTTGACATAAAATATATGCCTCAAAAGGCGATTAAAGGACAAGGAATGGCAGAATTTTTGGCAGCCCATCCAGTGCCCGAGGATTCTCCACTCAACCTTATGTTGCCAGAAGAAGAAACGTTGAGGGAAGATGAAGCATACAGTGTGCAAGAAACCCAAATTAAAGGTTGGCAACTCTATTTCGATGGGGCGGCAAGTGCTGAAAAGTTACCCAATGGAAGGTTTAGATACCGAGCAGGTGCTGGGATAGTGTTCCTCTCCCCAGAAAAGGGAGTTTTACATAATTCATTCGCCTTGCCCGAGTCATTGACTAACAATGAAGCCGAATACGAGGCACTCATTGTCGGGCTGCAGCTTGCTCTCGAAATGGGTATCAAATGCCTGGAAGTGTTTGGCGACTCCATGTTGGTGGTCCAACAGATGGCAGGTGTGTTTCGAGGTACGGAAAGAAGAGCTTGTGGCCTATCACTCAGCCTAGAAGGCCGAGCGAGAAGTTCTACATCTTTAGTATACACCATGTCAAGCGAAGTCGGAACTCCCAAGATGCGCTTGCCAAATTAGCATCCGCGATAAGGCTACCGCCGCAGGGTGTGATAGAAATCACTATCAAACAAAGAAAACTCCTCCCGGCCTCCTTGAAGCCGATGATGGACAAGCAACTTGGGAAGTGATCATGGCCGACCAGATTGAAGATCCCTTAAGCAATGATGATGATTGGAGGCTTCCCCTCATAAATGTGAAGAATGGTATCTTGCCTAATAATCGAGCCGAGCGTGTCCGATTATTGCGGAGAGCCGCTTCGTATCAATTGATAGAAGGAGAATTATACCGCCTTGTCCCCGAAAAGGATAAAGCAATTTTGTCAAGATGTCTTTCAAACAAAGAAGCTTACCAAGTCATGAGTGAGGTCCATAGAGGGCTATGTGGAGCCCACCAAGCAGTGTCCAAAGATGAAGATAACCATCAAGTTGAAAGGGTTTTATTGGCCGACTATGTTCGAGGATCGCGACAAGTTTGCCAAATCATGCCATGAATGTCGGCGTCGTCCTTTACCGAGACGCCCCAATCCGCCTACACCCCACAACCCCGACTCCGGCCGTTCGCCGAGTGGGGTATGGACATAGTCGGTCCCTTGAAGCCATCAGCCAGAGGTTGCAAGTTCATACTTGCCGCAACGGATTACTTTTCCAGATGGGCTGAAGCAATATCGGCACGAGAAGTCACGGGTGAAGTCGTGGCACGATTCATCCGAAACAATATCATCTTCCGTTATGGAGTTCCTAGCCGAATCGTCTCTGACAACGGCACTCCGTTCAAGAACCAGACAGTATATAAAATGGCGGCCAAATTCAACATAGATTGGAGGACATCCACCGTATACAACCCTCAAGCTAATGGCTTGGCAGAAGCCTTCAACAAAACCTTGTGCAAATTGCTGGTAAAAGTTGTTGGCAGCAAAAGAAAAGATTGGGATCAAAAGCTATACGAAGCGCTGTGGGCATACCGCACTGTTTATAAAACACCAACAGGGTGTTCGCCATTTTCCCTGGTGTATGGAACTGAGGCCGTGGTCCCGCCGAAATCGAGCCGGCCTCATATAGGGTGGCAAACACCCACCATGGGATCCCCACAGATGAGCCGGATGAAGTGGAAAGGCGGCTCACCGAACTCGCAAGCCGGAAGAAGAAAGGCTAAAAGCATACGAGCACTTGAAAGTTTATCAAGCGTAATGTCGCGCGCATACGACAAGTTGGTCCGGCAAAGAATATTCAAGAAAGGCGACTTGGTGATGATCAAGCAAAGGGATGCCATGGCATCTCGACCCAAAAACAAATTCATTCCGAATTGGTGTGGTCCCTACATCATTGATCAGGTGTTCGAGGGAGGGGCCTACACAATGGTCGACAAAGAAAGGGAATGTCCCATCCCCTCCGCTCAACGGGAAACACATCAAAAAGTACTATGCCCCAGAGCACGAATTCCATAGGAAAGACCGAGGTCGACTTTGAAATCAATGTTGAAAAAAAAAAAAAAAAGGAGAAATAGCAAAAAAAAAGAAAAAAAAGAAAGAAAGAAAAAGAAAGAAAGAAAGAAAGCAAAAAAAAGAGAAGAAAAAAAGAAGAAAAAAAAAGAGAGAGAAAAAAGAGAAGAGAAAAAAAAAAGAAGGAAAAAAGAGAGAGAGAGAAACAAAAAAAAAACAGACAATAACAATCAGCCGACCGGGCGAGCTTCTCTACCCGATAAGGTAGACAAGCGAGCTTCCCCCTAATTTTATTAGGGAGGGGGTCCGAGTTGCCAATGACGAACACGTTTCCCATAAGGCTTATCTACCTAGTAGTAGACGTGCCGGGGAGACCATATCTGAGGTAACGAGGAGGGCCATCTCCCGCTCGTAAAATTTCTGGGAAAGTCGCTTGCGCTACCCCGTTGGGTAAGTGGACAGAATTCCTACCGGCCAAAAAACAAAAACGATGATAAAAAAAAAAAAAAGAGAATCAGCCAATAAGGGGGCAACCGGCCCCATCGCGTCATGCTTCCTACAGAAGATCCAGTAGGTGACTACGATTGTTACAATCAAAACTTTGCCCAAGTCTGAGGGCAAGGCAGCTGGTGGGAAAGTGGCGCTAAAAAAAATCATCATTTCTCAGCAATGGGAAGAAGCTGAAATGTTTGTGGTCAATAAAGATCAACCAAGCCGTCACCTTGTTAATGCCTTCAGAAAGAGTAGCGCTCGTCAGGTAACACCATTGGTCGCGACCGGAATGTTGAGTGAAGCCATGTCTAAGGCGCTAGCAAATGCCTCGAATACATAGCTCCTACCCACGTCCTTGCTAAAGTTGCAAAAAAAAAAAAAAAAAAAAAAAAAAAAAATTGGGCATGTCCTTAATCACCTCTCAGGCGCTGCATTGGTAGACCTCACTACACAGTTTCCTTGATTCGGAAAGAAAATGTGAAGAAGCTAATTGCGACGAGGGTTGCCAAAAAAAAAAAAAGAAAAAAAAAAGAAAAAAAAAGAAAAAAAAAGAAAAAATGGTGCAAAGTGCGGGACTAGAATGTGTGGTTTCGTGTCGGGCACGCAAGGACGTCACTACCCACTGATTTCTAGGTTACAGCAAGCCCATTCAGATAATGCATTCTAACCGTGATCCTAATATCTAGAAAGTAGTGCTGCTAACACATTCATCAAGGATTTGGACGCACCGACAGACAACAAAGTTCTATGCGATGCATTCCTTTCGTGTATTCGGAGGTATTCTTTCACATAAGAGTGTGGCCGACCCATTCAGGCAGTTAGAAGGCCACAAACTCATGCAATCCGATTAAGAGGAGGCATCCGAAAAAACGTTCAAAAAAGGAGGGGAAAGGAAAAAGAGGGACACTGGCAAGAGCTGACCCGCATAATACAACGCTTAAATTGAGCTGCGTACCAATGTACATCCAAGTTTACAACCAATCGGGAAATCCCCGAACATATCATTTAAAACAAAAAGGGGGGAATCAAAAAAAAAGGGCCTGTTAATGCTGATGAACGGGGACAAATTGCTATGCCTAGAAGTTCTAGAAGCGTGGTAAAGCCAACGACGCTGTTCACGTTCTAGAGGGCTACGTGAAGGAAGATGCGACAGAGGGTGATGTAAGCGCAATCGTCATGCTGGTGGGGGTTACTTTGAAACGAAATTCCATGAAAAAGCACCTGCGCTTGTACATCAAAAAATGAACAGCACCAAGGGCCAGAGTAATCAAAATCAAAGCAAGGAGATAATTTGAGTGCGAATTTCAACAACATATCGAAAGCATCAAGCCACGGCTTCAATAGAAATCGAAGAGGCCTAAAAGAAGGAGCGTTGGTGCACAACCGAATCAGCGTGTGTGTCACGCGCATACACATTCGTAGCATAATAAATTGTTGGAAAAACAAAAAAGGACATAATACATTTGGGAATGCAGCCGTAATGAGTCTCCCGACACCGGAATGGCATGACATTAAATCAACTCCGTCGAAGGAAGGACGGCTGTGCCCGTGAAGACGGAGGCCCGCTTGATAAGAAAGACAGATGCGGACCGCCAAAGATAACGTCGCTTGGCGCGCCAACAAAGCCATGGACTCGATGGATAATGCAGCAGCTGCTAGAAAGAAAAAGGCCAAGTCGGAATAAGTGCAGGGGACCAACAAGAAAAAGATCTAAAAGAAATTCTGGATGTCCAGAACATTGTCATAGATATTAACAAGGACTGACAGAAGAAGGGGTCAGCGAAATGCCTTCCTTAGCGTGACCAAGACACTTGCCCATTCACGCAAAGGGGAGGAGTGCCCTGCAACACCTAAGAAATACTGGAGAGAACAACATAAAATATATATATATATATATATATATATATATATATATATATATATATATATGAAGGAAAGAGATAGGGGATACCAGATTTTTTTTTTTTTTGGCTTACAGCAATGAAAACAAAAGAAATCCTTGTTAAAGGATACAAGGGTGAAGGGGATCCTCTGCTGCAGTAGACGATGGAAGTTCTAGGTGATCCTGACTTTTGCTAGCATGTGAAGAATATCTTCTAATGGACATGGGGCTTGCACAAGCAGGAAATAGAGAATGCCTTGAACGGACCATATCCTTCACAGGACTATTGTTTTGTACAGAGCAAGCACCGGGCATCCAAAGTTGGCATATGACGTAATACTGCACTAGGCCACGTTTTGACACGTTTTGTGAAGGCCATACTTCACAGGATCACACCCGAGGAATACATTTGCTCTGTTACTTTTGAGGATGTGATAACTAAATGTTGAAGCACTTGTAGGGCTGCAAGATGTAACAAAACAACCAAGCACGCACCTATTATTAATAACATTAAATATGTTTCTCCTGTAAGCATCATAGCATCATATGACGTTCGTATTAGCGTAATCTTTCTCGATACCGCAGCCAAAAAAAAAAAAAGGAAAACTTCAATCATGGTAGATCGCGGAAACACACGTTCGGCGGGCGGAAGCCTGCACCATGCCTTAAAGCCAAATCACTTGTGGAGATTCAACGAGAGGAGAAACAAAGGGCACAGATGGAAATATCTACTGACATTTCTTCATGGCCTGTCATTACAAGTGGTTTTTCTTCCGGCATTGTTGCAAATTCATACTTTCGGTCTAAAAGGGACAGGTCCTCTGGGACTAAGGTGCAGTCGCGGACTGCCCGGGGTGATCGCGGTGATAATGTGAACGCAAAGAAGATGAAGAATCAGTTGCGTGACCTGTTAGCAGAAGCTTCTATGGAGTCAAGGAAGACGTGGCTGGCATATCCGCGGCTGTGGATGAGTTTTGTGATTTCGCGGCGCCCAGCAGATATGAAAGATCAAACGGATAGTGCAATTTATGATGGTGGTGACAAAGAAAATATGGTGAAAATATGTTTGAAAAAGAACGAATGAGCAGCTACAAACAGTTTTTTCCATTACAAAGAAGGGGAAGGAAAGGGAGGACATTCCCCAAGTCTTCAACCTAGTACAAAAAAATGAATAACAGCCACAGTCTAAGAAGAACGGGGCCGCCGTTTCTCTAAGGCTTCGACGAGTGCGTGTAAGTGCTCCCCCTCGGCATGCGCTTCAGCTCGGCGCAACGCAACCATCCGAGAAGTCTTATCGGCTTCAAGAAGAGCACCATGAACCGCAGCCGCCTCAGTAGCTAAGGTCAGCTGCAGCTTGCTCAGCTCGCTAAGGCGCGTCAAAATAGAGCTTAACTTTGTGCTTAGCCCGGCCGTACGATCCTTTGCCTCGCCCTCATCGGCAGCTAAAGAAGCGGATCGGAGGCTCGCTTGGTCCAGCCCGTGAGAAGCTCTCTCGAGTAATGGCTGTAGGACCTTCTCCCAATGTGTGTGAGCGTGGCGTTCTTGCTGTAACACACAAAAAGTACTCCAAACAGCCTCCACGGCGTGGATCCATCCGTCCATAGGAAGTCCCAGGGGATGGTATGAATTCGTCAAAGACCGTAACTCCGCCCTTAGGTCTTCGGGAGAGAAGGCCGTGTCCGACTTTTCCAAGTCGGCGACACTTTTCAGCATAAATTCCCTGTGCGCCGGCTCATGCTAGTAAGCTTCGGAGACGTCGTCGGCCACACTATCCCGAGTGAGGATTGCCCAAGGGCGGTGGACCAGAAGCCCTTCCGGACAAAGCATCATCAATCTCTGCACCAAACATGATTTAATGAGAAGATATCTCGCGACCAAAGAGGTTGAGATACGGAAAGATCAGACTCTTACCCTTGAGGAGGCAAGTCAAGTCAACCATGGCATCAACCTGGGGGGAATCCGAAGCTCGAACCGAACCCCCAGGTATTCCGATGGGCTGGGGACTGGTACTTGAAGGCGGGTCAGCCACTGGTACCCCTGCCGATGCCTGGATCTCCTGCCAGATGCCAGAAAATGAGGTGTAAGCACCGTGCAAAGAGAGAGTACACCCTGCCGAATATCATGTTACTAAAATCACCTCGGGATTAGGGCTGCCACCCAACTCAACACCTTGACCCTCCGCCTGGGGTGCATCCATTCCCGCCACGGCCGCCTCAGGGGGCCGAGGAGGTGAAGCTCCGATGCCAAGCTCTTCTGAACCACCTTTGCAAGCGGGATCTGGCACTTCCCAGCCAAAGGCAGGGCCGGGGCATACTTCAAGAAGAAAGAGAGAGTTAAATGCCAGCAAGCCAAAGATAGTAGAAAAAGTGATGCTCTATCAGACCCTAGAATGGCAAGGGAACAAACCAGCAAGAGGCGTGACGCATTGAATGTCACCATAATCAATCAAATCTGCCTCGATCCAAGCGAGGGGAAGGGCATCGCCAGGAAGGTCGGCCGGGGCCGCAAATGCACCCCCTTCCCCTTCAAAGACGTCATCTGTCATCCCACAAAAGAAGGAAAAAAAAAAAGAAAAAAAAAAGAGCACGTTAACACTCAACATCCTCTAAAAGAGGACAAGAGAAAGCGGTCGAGACAAGATGCACTATCCAGCATACCTTCTGCTTGTGCCAGCTCAGGGGGGGGTTGATCGGAACAATCAAATGCGGGTTCCGAACAGCTAGCCGGTAGCTCCCCGGCCTCAACACTAGCCACCTTGGGAGGCGAGCAAGAAAGCGATCGGAGCCCAGTAAGAGGGTCAGATCCGCCCGAATCAAGACTCCGCATAGGTGACGGGCTCGATTCCACTGCCAAGGCAGGGGGAGTGGGACTCCCCGCATTTACATGTAATCCGAGCCCTTCCATCTCGATTATGGGCGGGGGACTGGTAGGAGGAGCTGGAGCAGGATCTTTGTCCGCTTCTTCGCATGCGCTAGATTCTGCCCCTGAAAGAAAAAAAGGAAGAAGAAGAAAGGGATGGATAAGTGTAAGCAAGTACGGGATAGTTCAAAGAAAAAATGAAAGGAAACCAATGAGCCAAACCCCCGTGATTTCTTACCCAATGTATGGTCTGGCGTAGCACACGTTGCAGAAATGCCCCGGTTCTTTTTAGGTGGCAGCTCGTGATTTAGAAGCACCGGCGGCCATACGCTTCTTATTACGCCAGAAGGAGCAGTGAAGGCCGAATCTCGGCTTCGGGAGGCCCACGAGTGACGGAGGGCTCGTGAACAACACCCTCTCGCCAACAGATAAGGGATAGTGAATATGACAAACCAAGTCGACAAAGTATGGAAATTCACTAAAAAAAAAAAGAGAAGTGTATAAGAAGTCGTTACCTGCCGTTGGCATGGTAGTACGCAGAGGGGAAGTGATAAGATGCCCAGCATCCCGCCCCACCTTCTCGAGCCGCACCGGTGGCGGCACCGATCAATTCGCCCATGGTCGTAGCTCGGCTCGCATCTAAGGCCTCACCCAACGGCCCCCAGGAGGATATGAGAGCAACAAGGTGTGTGACCTGTGCGTCGGCGGCACTCGTCGGCGGTAACGGCATGGCTAGCGAGCAGCCGACAGGCCACCCGCAGTCCCTCAGCAATCGTGAGCGCCAATCAAAGGGAGTAGGATCACCAACCGCCTCCATATGCTGATGCGCACGCAAAGGCTCATATAGGCCTGAAATAGTGCCCGCATAATGATGCCTATGGGTCACCAATTCGCCCGCTGCTCGGGCCTTGTCCAGACGAGCTAAGAAGCTGCTCGCTAACTCCGGATACAATTGCCGAATCAAAGGCGCAATCACATTGGGAGGAGGTCTCCTCTCATCTGATAGGCGATCGCGCTCGGCAGCAACAATGAAGCGTGGGGCCCTGCGATGGTTGAAAACGTGACGCATCCACCACATGCCATAAGAAACCTCAAAACGGCCAGAATGGCCCAAGGCCGGGATGTCAAAACGCGTCCCATGGATCGCACGATTAAAATAATTCCACCATTCTCGCGGAATGAGGTGACTATCCCGCCGGTCACACACCCTCTTCAATACAAAGAAAGTCAACATTGGGTGGTGCACCCCGATGATACCCGAAGTTGCGAGCAAAGCGGTGGGGATAATATGGCTCCAATATGGCACTACGGCCACGCCGGAACCCCAAGACACTGGGGCGAGTACACAAAAACCATTCTCGCTCGCCGTTTTTGTCGGCTTTCCGACAAGAGGATCCACCCATACTAAGCCCCCTTCCTCCTGCGTCGCTGAATAGGGGCGATAGCTGGCGGAACAATGGTCAAGCTTCATGTACATCGAACCATCAGCACGGATGCTCGACAAGCAACGACGAGCTAAGGCCAACTCCGTGACGGAAGGTTCAGCCATAAGTCCGATGAGACGGAACATCAAAGGGTGGAAATGTTCCACTCCCTCCCTAGCAGCGGGAAGCCCTCGGAACAAAGAGGCGGCCCATGCGCTTACATAGTGAGTGGCCATGGGGACCCGGCAATCCCTCGGAGAAACGTGTGTGGCAAGAGCACCGAAAGAATGATATATGGCGGCCAACGCCGCTGGAGCAATAGCCAGCTTTGTACCGCAAGCTAGACGGCACGCTGGATAAATGACACTGGCCCTCAGGATGCCATCTTCCCCATATGGAACCACAAAGGTACAGAGCCAGTAAGCCAGGTAGGCAGCAAGATGAGTGATCTCCCCTAATTCCCAGTGGGTCTTCGGGCCTCGAACATGCTTCGATGCTTCGGCCACGTGGAGTGAAAACATGCTTGTCAAGTTTGGTATAATGCTCCCGTCCGATGCCCAGCCTTGCAAAGCAGTTTCGATAACAATACGGGCCCCCATAGAAATACCGGAGCCAGGCTATAGCCGAAACACGGCGGGCAACAGTGGTACGATGATCTTGCCCGCTCGATGCAAGGTCCCGCCAAGCTAATATCAAGAACCGGTAGCAATAGGCCAGCCGGTAGTTGCCATTGCCATCAGTCATACACCGGTGGGCATCTTCAAGCACAACTTCTTCATAAGGCTCCCGCAGATCGGAAGACCGGAGATCATGTGGAAGCCCCAAAGGTCTAAGGCTGTCTCGCCATCGGCAGTCGCAATGGTGTTCCATCTCCTGATAAATCGGTCTGCCAGGCCTTGGAGGAACCCCTCGTGAGGAGGGTAAGAATATAAGCAAGGCGCCGCCACGGCCGCCATGCAGGACAATCCGCCGCAGCCTCCGGCTGAAATTTGCCAAAACGTACTCTAACCACTCGCACGCCCCCATCCGGGGCTGATGAGACTGAGGGATAGAGAGTTGTCCGTACCAACTGGGGACATTCTGAGAAAGAATGTCATACAACATACATCTGCCATCGTATCCCTTTTGGGCAAAGGAGGTGTTGCATGGGGCTAGAAACAACCCAGTAGTAAAGTCGTCAGGGATAGGACGACACGGCCCGTTATATGTCCATTTGCCCGGTGTGAAGCTCAACTCCTTGATATGCTCGGCGGAAAACTGCTTGAACATGCCTAGAAACACCGCAGAAGGTTGGAGCTGGTGTCTCGGCATCTCCATGGGAAATGAAGCATAGGAGTAGGAGACAGTCCCCTTCATGATGTCTCTATCACGTAAGATGGCTCGTTCTAGCCGGACTCGCTCTTGAGCAGTCAAATGGTCATCCCTACTGCTTGAGGACGCGCGATACTCACGAAGAAATAATAAGAGAGCCTCATCTGAAGGCCAATGAGCGGGATATGATGATGATCGCTCAAACTTGAAACAATTCCGGCGACATGTGACAAGTCGCTCGTCCACAAATTCAGAAGCCGGGTCAGCATCAAGAGGACCACGGCCGGACGTGGAAGCTCAAGATTCCCTAGGAGAGAAGCATCTAGGCAACTCGGACCAGGCATGGGTTCTTCGGTGCATCCACCCCGCCCACGACCTGTGCCATGAGGCATCCCCCTAGCTGCACCTCGTGGAGCACGAGCACCCCTCTTCATCCTCTAGCATAAAGAATAGAAGCAAGTGAAAAAAAATCCGCAATGAAAAAGAAAGAGAGAAAAAAAAGAAGCGAGGGACACAAGTCAAGGAAAATTGAGATAGATAAACTTGCAATATTCTTTGAAGAGAAAGTAGAAATTCCGACACCAAGTGCGGGAATGATTCCCGTAAGAATGCATGTGAAGAAAGCGCTGAAATCCGTGCACGGGACATTCCCCTCCGACGTTGTCTACGGGAAATCCCCCGTGGGGGGCAATTGTTAACCCCGCCAAAAAAAAAAAAAAAAACAAAAAAACAAGACACGACGGTGGTTATGCCATGTCGAGAACCCAACAAATCAGTGGGAGCATCAAGTTTGATCAAAATATCCTCCTGTTAAAATGTAGAAAGTCACAACAAATGATAAATTAAGCAGATCCAATCAGCACACATTAATGTGATATTACCATAAGGAAAAGTATGAGATTCATGCATGAGACAAAAAAAGACAGGGAGAAGTTGACTAGGAATAGCACAATTCCTATGCAAAGGGAAATGGAAACATGCTCAGAAGACAATAGCTGTTGACAGAAATAAACAATCAACACATGTGCATGGGCCTCGAAAAAAAAATGAAATAGCGATAAGACCATTTGTTACTCAGGGGTATAATGGCAGCTTGGCCTACTCGAAGCAAGGCGAATCATGGCATAGGGTGATTAACAGTTATTATTGGTTTATTAAACCAACGAACCACAACCCCAAAGGGAATGGTCGCCAGCATATGTCATCTTCATCCAAGCCGAACGCCAACGGTCCTCCAACGGAGGGGTTGACGACTGCTTTTTCAGTGATTATTTATTTATTCATTTATTTTAAGTCAGCCGGCCATGGCTCCCCGGAAGGGTGGTCGGAGACAAATGTCATCTTCTTTAGGTCGAACGCCAACGATCCCCCAACGGAGGGGTCGACGACGACCTCATCCACTCGTTGAGCCCTGTCCGGAGTCATTCAATCCCGTCTATCAAAAAAAAAAAAGAAGAAGAGCATTCCGCTGGTTTCAGCCCCATGTTAGACACACCAATCGCCCCAGGCAAACCTTCTGTTTCAAAAAATTGATGCATGCTACGAAGGGGCTAGTCCAAGATCAGAACGTATCAAGTGGCGCAGTAATCTGTTCAAAGTAACAAAAAGAAAGAGAGGGGGGGAGATACATGACTCCATGCCGGCAGACCTGCAGCGGAGTCCCCTTGTCACCGCCCACGCACTCCGTAAACAGGGCCGACTTGAGTACACCAGGCAGTCGAACCCCGACCTGCAAGTTACGATTGCAAGCACCACTTGCGTCAGACCCTCGGTCACAGCCGAGCACACCACCCACAACAGGGAGCCTATTCGCACAGCAAACTAAAAAAAAAACCAGAAGAGGAAGGCCGATCTCCCTACAAGCGGGAGAGAAGCAGCCGAAAAGAAACGCAGAGGGGAAGCTGCCAGGGTCCTCAGCCCCGGAACCCCTGTGCGCTGTGACCCGGGAGGGGCAGCCTGAAGAAGAGAGGGAGCAGCGGATGGAAGCAATGACGACGGCAAACGACGAAGGCTCGGCAAGAAAAAGAGGAAGAGGAGGCCCTTACCTGGAAGGGTGCTCACGCGACGAGGGTGCGCTGCGCCTTCCCACGCCGCCACTGCCAAGCGAAACCACGCGCGGCCCAAATCGACAGCCGGAGTCGCTGAATATAGAAAGGGAAGGGGCCGTGAGGGAGGACCTTCAGCGCAACCCTGCGTAGGAGGAGGTCTGAGACCAAGGATACCTGGTGAAGAAGAGAAAGGAGCCGCGAAGCCGTCGGAGGGGTGTGACAGCAGCTCGGAAGAGCCCGTTCGCAGCAAGGGCCCCAGACAGAAATGGAGGAAGGGAAGCCGTCGTCGCCCCCCGGCTGCAGCTGTAGCAGTCCGGTCGCACTCAGCCGTCGTCGCCCCCGGCTGCAGATGTAGCAGTCCGGTCAGCAGTCCGGTCGCACTCGAGCCGTCGTCGCCCCCGGGCTGCAGCTGTAGCAGTCCGGTCGCACTCGCGCCAGCATCAGCCTGCTGATTCGGGCAGGACGGGGAACGCCTTCGCACCAGTCGCCGCGGGGGCTTGAAGAGCCGAGGCCGCGTGAGGGAAAAGAGCTCCCTTCGCCGCCGGATGCAGCTGGGCAAAGCCTTGCACAAGGCTCCGGAGCTGCGCGAGGAAGAAGGAGACCTCCCTGAGCACCAGACGCCGCCAAGGTCACCGCCGGACACCCCTGCAAGCCGCCTGGTCTGCGTAGCTGCCACTGTCCTCCTCGCACTGCCAGGGCGAGCAGCAGAGGGGGAAGGCCCAGAAACGCCCCCGTTGGAAGCTCAAAGCCCCGCAGGAGATGGGGGAGGCAGCGCCGTGACAAAAATCAGGGGGTAAATGGGGAACAACACCAGCGGGGGTGGATAGACAGGAGTGCCCCCCTCTAGAAGCTTCTGCCTCGCTGCGCGAAGCCCGCGCCATCGTCTGTCGCGAGGGCAGTTTTGAAAAAAAAAATATCAAATGAAACGCCGTATTAAGGAGCTGCCCAAGTCAATTTTGACTGAGGTCAAAATTGAAGGGCAGGGGAGCTGATGCCATGCCACGACCCCCCAGGTAGTAAAAAAAAAAATGATGAATCGAATGCCATGTCCAGCAAAAGAAAATAGAAGAAAGGAGATGTTGACTTCGGTCAAAATCGAAGGGGGGGGAAGAGAAGTGAAAAAAGAAAGAAAGAAAAAAAAGAAGAAGAAAAAAAAAAAAAAAAGAAGGAAAAATGTAGAATGAGAGAAAATCAGCAAAAAAAGGAGGGAGGATATATAAAAAAAAGAAGAAGAAGAGGAGAAGAAGAAAAAAAAAAGAGAGGTGAGAGATTCCTCTCATTGGATTATACCATCAAACTATTCATTAGTAAATTTAAGTTCGTTTAAATTTGTGAGGAGGAAATAAAACCCCCCTAATAGCTCTCAAATGGGCTCAAATAGCCCCAATTAGTTCATTGGACCCATGCACATACATGTGGGCCTCTATTTTGGCCATCTGGGCCTCAAATTCTCAAAAGGAGAAGGCCCAAAATCTGTCCCAAATGGGACATCCGAAAATCCTCTTGAAAAGTGATTTGAGGGACATTTTGTGTAATTGGCCACCCCAACCCTCCATAAAGGTGACCAAAGCCCAAAATGCCCCCACCTTTTTCCCTCACACCTACCCAAAAGCAAAAGGCATAATAAAATATTTCCAAAGTTACCCTCCCCTCTTCTCACACCCTCAAAAACAAGGAGAAGTTGGGGCATTTTGTGGACCAAAATACCCCCCTCTTTTGGCATATAAAAACCCATGAATTCCTCTTGGAGAGGAGAGAGGCAACATACCCCAAGCTCCATACGCCAAGCACAAGGCTCCCCCCTTTGCCCCATTGTCCAAGAGAGTGCAAGGAGAGAAGGAAGTCCAAGGTCCATTTCTCATGGAATTGGCTAAGTCCCAAGGTACCATGGGCTCAATCACATCATCTCACACCATGAAGATCATGTGAAAATCACATCATCTCACACCATGAAGATTCATATGAAGATCACATCATCTCACACCATGAAGATCATATGGAAATCATATCATCTCATACCATGATGGCATGGGAGGCATCAAGCAATCCATGGCCCATTAGGCAAGAAGGAACATCATTCATTTCATTAAGGCCCATTAAGGCTCTCAAAGCCCAATTGGCCATCATCCATGTGAATCAAGATCATGTGACCTCATTTCAAATAAATCAAGTTCAATTAACTAAGGCCCTAAGGAGAGAAATCATTCATCAAAGCCCATTAAGGCTTTCAAGGCCCAATTGATCATCTTCAAATGAAGTGCAAGACCATATGCTCCCATCTCAAATGAACAAAGTCCAATCAACTAAGGCCCAATTAGGCCTTGACCAACATGAACAAGAGACCGGTCCAAGGCCCATTAAGGTCTACAAGGCCCAATTAACCATGTTTAAAGAAAGCTCAATGCCATGTGACTCCGTCCCAAGCACATCAAACTCGGTCCACCAAGGCCCAATCCGGTCTTAACCGAGATGAGCATGAGATCGACCCAAGGCCCATTAACATAGAAAGTGGGCCCATTAAGTCCATGATGATCAAACTACAATTGAACCCACATGAACAAAAACCCAACTCCACCATGAAAGAGAAAACCCCCAACGGTTGGAGAAAGAAAACCCCCAACGGATGAAAAAGAACACCCCCAACGGTTGGTGGAGGAAAGAGAAAACTCCCAACGGACCATCAAGGCCCGTCAGCTCGGTTAATCCCCGATCGGGAGATACCGACTGGCGGATGAGAGAGAAACCCCCAACGGTTCATGAAGACCCATCGATCCGGTCAATCCCCAATCGGGAGGTACCAGTCGGTGGATGAGAGAGAAAGGCCCAACGGCTCACCAAAAAAATCTCAAAATTCATCAACTCGGCTCGCCCCCAAAACGGGTAAATGCCGAAAAAGTCCAAGGCCCATTAATCCGGTTCATCCCCGATCGGGAAATATCGGGTAATGGATGAAAATCTCAAAATTCATCAACTCGGCTCGCCCCCCAAAACGGGTAAATGCCGAAAAAGTCCAAGGCCCATTAATCCGGTTCATCCCCGATCGGGAAAATACCGGGTAATGGATGAAAACCCCAAATTCATCAAATCGGCTCGCTCCCAAACGAGTAATGCCGACGAAAAAAGTCCAAGGCCCATTAATCCGGTTCATCCCCGATCGGGAAATACCGGGTAATGGATGAAAACCCAAGTTCATCAACTCGGCTCGCTCCCAAACGAGCAATGCCGACGAACAAATCCCAAGACCCATTAATCCGGTTCATCCCCGATCGGGAAATACCGGGTAATGGATGAAAACCCAAGTTCATCAACTCGGCTCGCTCCCAAACGAGCAATGCCGACGAACAAATCCCAAGACCCATTAATCCGGTTCATCCCCGATCGGGAAATACCGGGTAATGGATGAAAACCCAATTTCATCAACTCGGCTCGCTCCCAAACGAGCAACGCCGTCGAACAAATTTCAAGGCCCATTAATCCGGTTAATCCTCGATCGGGAAATACCGGGTAATGGATGAAAATTCCGAGCCCCATTAATCCGGTTAATCCCCGATCGGGAAATACCGGATAATGGATGAAAATCTCCAATGCCCATCGGTCCGACCAGTCCCTAAAAGGAAATGCCGGGTCATGGGTATCATGTCCAAGACATAGCAAGTCGGTCAATCCCCGATCAGGAAAATACCGCTTGTTGGATGTGGAATCACAAAGCATTGGATCAAAAAAAAAAAAAGGAGAAGACCGTGAGGCTAGATTCAAGGCAGATGCCGCCTTCTAGCCCCGGACCTAATCCCAAAAAAAGAAGGAGAGGGAAGCAGAAAGAACACATGAAAAAAAAAGGAAATAATGGGAGAGGGGAGGCAGTGCCGATACTCCTGCTTGTTGTTTCATTATTTACATTCAAAAAAAAAGCAAACACATATTTTCTTCCTTGCATTTGTCCCGTCTTGAATGTGTTACCATGGCAGTTAATCAGGGTTACTGAGCCGCCGCTCAGTGTAATTAACATCGAATCCATTCGTGGATTGATGGAGAGAGGTCAGACCATAATTTAAAGAACCCACACCATAACCTCGCCATGTTATTTATAATAACTCTAATAATCATCAAATATATTTTTTTTATACCGAAAGAGGTGGAGCGAGAATCTTGTCATCATCGTTGTTGAGGATTTTCGCACCAAAACCATAAACGAGGGAAAAGTTGTCGCATCCGCGCAATATAATATTTTATTTTATCCCTCAAATAATTTTCACCAAAGATTAACCACAATTTCCGCCAAAAAAAAAGAGTTTTAGAAAATAAATAAAAAAGATGGAGCGGTGTAAGACAGCTCAATACAATAAAACAATAACAATATCAACGATAATCGCGAGGTTCGTACATACACTAACCTGAATGGTATAACTCCATTGGATGAAGATATATTCACTTCTAAGTTTATTACTTTGACTCCAAGCATCACATGCATGTCTATCATCTTATCAATGTCTTCTTCATTCATTAATTTCATTGTGCAACTTTGCCACTCTGGGATGCAGCACATCAATTCTACTTTAGTGGATATCAGTGTCCATCTTCTGCAAACATCTTCCATAATTGTATTGAACTCCATTCCCTTTTGTAAATGTATCACATAAGCTTTATTCTTGTATGTGAAAATTGCAGGCATTCGATCCATAGGTATCCCTATTTCAAATAAAAATAAAATATGAATGAACAAAAGTGTTCACTGATTGATGAATTAAATCCATAGGAACGAATTCAGCATAGACTTCTTCAAGGCACAAACTTATGCACGGCACATGGCGGCGGTAAAAGATGCACCTGGGGAGAGGGATGTGAGAAGTTTGGTAGAGGAAGGAGTGGTCTGTGTGTTTCCCCATGGGAGTCTGATGGCCGCCCAAGTAGAACGTGAGGCAGGACAAAGTGGCAGCATGAAGGGTTCTGGTTCCTTCATCTATGAATGCCTGATGGCCGCTCCATAGGTTCTGGTTCCTTCATCTATGAAATCCACATCTTCATCATCAACTCTGGTGCATGGAGAGAGGGACGAATGGGACGAGGACATGAGCTTCAGCATTGTGGTTCCTGAAGGCAAGGTACATGGTGGAGGCCTGTTGTCTTTGTTTGGTGAGGACCTAAAGAATGCCTTTGATGCTGGGATTGGATCACCAGCATGGGGAAGAAGAGGAGGGATTCCTATCATCTGCTACAATGCAGAGCATTGCAGCTCTATTCTCGGATGAATTGCCCTCAGATCTTCCTTCGAAGAACTTGGAACATTGCAAATATGGTAGCGAGTAAGAGGAGAATAGGGTACCTGATCGTAGTGAGTAAGAGGAGGATAGGGTAGCGGATCTTCCTTCGAAGAACTGGGTTCTACCGGGCAGATTAGGGCTTCGCCTTCTCCCCTCTTGATCTGGTGGCATGCTTAGCTCCACGACCAGCGGTGGGCTAATCCGACAGCGGTGACGACGTCGGAAGAATGAAGGTCTAGGATGACCGGTGGTGGGCTAAACCTGTAGCGGCGAAGTTGTCGAAGAAGAACGATGGCGGAGCGGAGGAGACGAGCATCAGAAAAGGGGAAAGTGGTCGTGGAACATTGCAAAGATGGTAGCAAGTAAGAGGAGGATATTATACCGGATCTTCCTTTGAAGAACTGGGCTTCGACGGGCAGCTTAGGGCTTCACCTTCACCCCTCTCGATCTGGTGGCGGGCTCAGCTCCACGACCGGTGGTGGGCTAATCCGACAGCGGCGAAGACATCGGAGAAGAATGACGGCCGGGTACCGAATCTTCCTTCGAAGAACATGCAACGGCGAGACCTTCAAAGAAGAACAATGGCGGAGGAAACGAGCATCAGGGGACAGTGGCCGCGGCGGGGGTTTCACAAGTAGGGTTGAACCGTCAGGGGTATTTTGGGGAATGCAAAATCTGAATCGAATAAGATAACGGAGGGGATATTCAAGATAATTTGTGGGTAAAGTTGGGACTTTAAAATAATTTCATTAACGATGGGACTTTTAAATAATTTTAGAACTTTAATAGGACCCAGAATTAAAATCCCCTATTTTATAGAGGAACTTCCATCTCCCCCCCCCCCCCCCCCCCCCGCTACTCTTATTATTTCCTTTTCTTTAGATTCCATGAAAATTTATGAACGATCGGTATCATATTGAAAGGAAACTAGTTTTTGTAATATAATTTTTATTTATCAAACGTAATGAAAGACATTATAACGTTGTAACCGTCGTTGTCCTTTCTTTCTATCCCGTTATTTTGTTTTTCGTTTAAATTGTCAAAATCGGACGTTGGATCGTTTGTTAGAAACTAGAGTGGATCCGTTGTCTAAGTCGTATTGCAATGGGTGGACACCTCACCTCCAGTGAGGCTCTTTCTCCCTTGGGCAGGACGTCTCTGACTAATTCCGCGGCGGTTCGAGCCTCCGCTCGAACCCCACAAGTCACCCCCCACGGGGATGCCCAGCTCGTCACCACCGAGAGGCGATCCCACGCCCTCCGCCCCCAGGCGGAGGGACGGCGCCAACCGAGCTATGCTCAGTCGGCATGACCGGGGATTGTCACCAGTCGCGATCAAATGCACAGGGTCAGTGACCACCTGCGTCATGACCATGAAAAGGATTCGTCGAATCAAATCGATCCATCGTAGATGAGTTGGTGTGCCACCTATCCGTTGGGGGCAAATCTCGTGAGTTTGAGTGGTGACTTGAACATCTCTAGTTGCCGGGCCACACTTGCCCCGGGAGACAGGCAACTGGTGATGCTCTAGCGGGGCTCGATGTGCGCTCCTTGGCCACTATACCATGTGACCAAAAAGAAAAAAGAATCAGTTTTTGGGATGATATTTGATGTTTTACAGATGCCGTGACAGGAGGGCAACGCACGACTGGCCCTCAAGGGACTATAGTAGGAGTGAGAGATGTAGTTGTGTGCTTAATCTCAATTAGAAGTTAATCTAGTTGTTTACACTTAGATGTTTATTTAAATATGAATGATATCATATTTAGATAGTTTGAGTGTGTTTAGTTATGTAATTTTAGCATATCATGATCTTATATATATGTATATCTTGATTTAAGTTATGAACCAACTATAATTATTTATAGTTAATTAATAGAAAACTTAGAGTTGATTTAATATAAGTAAGTTGAACATAATTAATTCAATCAATTCCATGGCATATAAATTCCTAGTAGATTGCATGATTTTAGAATAGTGCATTGCCTTATTAGTTGTGTATTAGATTGGTTAATCATGACTTAACATGCATGTAGGTGTAGTTGTAATCTTCTTAATTATGTCATTGCATAGGGTGGTGTATTTTATGTCAGTTTACTCTTAGCATGTCTAATTGGATTAATTGGTGTATGTCTGAGTAATATATGCCTTCAGCTTGTGAGATGTAGTTGATGCAGTGTGCTGCATTTTGTAATGTGATTTGCACTTCACCAGACTATGGTTAGTGGCCCGTGGGCAGTGGATGAAATAGAACAGTCCGGAGCATCCTTCGATCCCGGATACCACGGTTCATCCTAAGTACACCCCTGCCTAGGTGTACTATGGGATTTAGCTTACTATATGTTACATTCTACTATATGATAAATCTGGTGCTAGTCCTGGAACATAGCTACAATGTCCAAGTGAAGCATGTGTTTTACTCAGACAAATAATTTAGTGTTGACTTCATTATTGCATGTAGATTAGTGATTTATTGCGTTTTGATTCATCTTCATGATAAGTCCTTGTGGTAGGTGCATATATAGTTATGTTAAATGTGGTTATGTCATGATTAGAATAGTATGCATTTGGTTAAATCATGCCAATCTATGCAATGGGTAGAAAAGCATCTTATTTAATTAATTGAATCTTGATTATTAGCTTTACTTATAGTTGTTATAATCTGATTTTTGCTTGGGGTTTATATCTTTACTATCATTAGGACTTGTTTATTATAATGGGGGTGGTTGGGTGTAAGTCCTACTGGGTCTTCATGACTCACCCCTTTCCTTTATTGATTATTTTTAGCTGAGTTCGAGGAACCCTTGCCTGAAGAAGAGTTTGAGGAGGAATTTGAAGGAGATCTTGCTCCGCCTGAGGATCCAGAAGATCAAGAGTTTGGTGAAGAGTAATTATTTTTGTCTAGGTGGTTTGAGTTTATTTCTTGCAATGTAATAAAGTTTATTTAGTTAGTACTTAGTAGTTGTCTGTTTTAGCTTGAACACCATAGGTCATGTGTTTCGTTTTGGAATTTATATTGTTCTCCTACCTTTTGGAATTTTAATTCCACTGTCTCGACTTCGGTATATTCCGCTGCGCTATACTTTTCGGGTCGTGACAGGTATCAAAAGAGCTAAATTCCAACAGATTCCTGTTTGATTTGATAAGCTAGCGAGTATCTAGATTAAATTTTCAAATAAATATTCTATTTAAGAAATTGAATCATGAGTATTAATAATTATATGTTATTACTTGCGTATTAAGAAACTGTCTTAATTACTTGGGAAGTGCAAGATTCTTTTACAAGTAGTGTACATTAACCAACCGGCAATGAATGAGCATGCGTGTTTATTGCCAACAGAGAGATCATAAGCGAGAAGACCAACAGGCTAAGAAAGTAATTCCTTCGAGAAAGGAACCATCCAACAACATTATATAAGTGCAACCATCATATTGTTTTATATTCAATCATATATGGTCACAAAAAAGAAATCTTGTGTGTATGTGTGTGTGTGTGTATATATATATATATCAGATACTCCAAATTCACATAACTTTATCTTACTGAATTTGAGTTTATTAAAAGAACAAAATTTGTTTGAAATGGGCGACGACACAAAACTATTGTCGTTTTGAAGATTCTTACATGGTCTCTTCTAATTTCAGGATGTTTTATAAATTTTAAATTTTATTTATTTTATATGTTTTATTTTAATTTTATACACTATTATTTTATCAGTACTTATTATTGACTTGACACTTTTGTGACAATGATATTTTTCGGGTGCTTGGTTGTGATAGTTTTGTACTTATTCTTGATAAAACAATATACCAAAATAAAATGTAGGATGCGAAAAGTACAATCCTATCATATTGAGAGCGGGAGAAATGACACCGTGTAATGTTGGAATATTACATAACAGAAAGAGGTCAAAAATTGAAAGAAAAGCCATGCCAACTTTTATCTAAAAGAAAGTTCTCTGCGAACGTTCGAACACCTCATTTAGCTAGTATTAATGTTACAAGAGATAATGTATACCTTCATCTCTTGGGTTCAGAAGTCAAATGTCAACAACGATAGATGAATGAAATTTTACTAGTTCGTCACAACTTCAACCCAGAAAATACAAGTTATCGACAAATCATAGCTTTAAACCTGATCGAATACATCATATATAGTTACAAATTAAAAAGTGATGTGTCTGATGCTGGTAACAATCATTGATTGCATTGCTTCCATAACAATTGGAACAAATATGTTCTTAAAGCTACAATCTTTTAGCCAAACTTCACTGCCATCAATTAAGAAAATGTCTTGATTACTTGGGCTATGCAAAATTCTTTTACAAGTAGTGTGTACATTAACCAACTGGTAATGAATGAGCATGCGCTTTCTTACTAAGCAGAAAGAGAACATAAGCAGGAAGACCAACCGACTTGGACCCCATGCACCCTCAGCGGCATCATCACCCTCATTCGCCGGTACTAGGCATGAAATATTGAACAAAGGTATCCTTGACGACGTCCCCGTGATCCCACTCTAGACGATCGAACCATTTCTGCTCACCACAGATCACTTGGAGCTCCTTGGCACTGCCGGCACCCAACGGAAGCCGTGTCAACCGAGGACAGTTGGTAACATCGAGTTTCTCGAGCGAAGGGAGAGGCAGGGCATGCCGACTGATGCTCTTCAGCATCGGAAGATTCTCGAGACGCAGTTCTCTGAGTCTAGGAAAGGAGGCATCACGGACGTCACTACCGATTTCATCCTCATCCCCTCTTAACAATTCCTCCAACCCTCTGCATGAGAGAAGTGTGATATCGTTGAGGCATGGTAGATGCTGGATCCATGTCAAGTCCCTCAACCCATGACATTTATAGATGTAAACACTAGCGAGCTTTTGCAGATACCGTCGATGAGTGGATGGAGGCGCTATTCTCGTTTGGGGTAGTTTGGAGAGGAGCAAACGTTCCAACTGTTGAAGCTGGTTTTTATCGCTTATAAGCCTCAACTCTTCGATGTGACTTTCATAGATAGACAGACGTCTTAGGGCCCGCAAACTCTCCAGCGCACTACTAACAGCCGTGGAGTCCAAACCATACACATGTTCAATGTCAAGGAACCATGTGCACTTGGACAGATTGTCACACCTAGCTAGCTCCAACAGATCACACCTGGCTACTTTGAACTCCTCGAGCCGCTTCAAATAGCAGTTGATGCCCCTCAGTGAGATTGCCCGGTCCTCCTCATCATATTTGCCTCTATCCTCCTCATCACCAGGATGCTGCCAATCGATGACCTCACATCCAGAAAGATCCAGCATTTGCAGTTGCGTCAGCCCCAAGATTGCCCCGTTGGGCACGTCTCGAAGCTCACGCGACCAACTCAGGTCTAGCCACTTTAGCTTGGTCAAGTTACCGAGCTCTTTCGGGAGGGACTCGAGATAGCTGTGATTAAGATTGAGATATCGCAACTCACGAAGCAAGCTGATTTCCTTAGGAAGCCGACTTACCCCCGTGCAACTTAGATCCAACACACCAAGTGCCGGCATGAACTGAAAGAAGAATTCATCCCGAGTAGTATATAATTGATCGATGCGGACACCTGTTAGCATCAGCAGAGTTTGAAGATTGTGACATGACGGCGCCCTCTCCGGCAAATCCAGATTGTCATAATTAACACTACGGATCACTGATATCCTCTTAGCCCTTTCCCATAGTTCAATGTTGTTCACCGAGGCGGATCCCTCCTCATCGACACTATGCACTAGGAAGAGGTCATTTCCCCTATCACCATTCCTCAACCACAGGGCCATATCCCGAACTACGTCATGCATCCTCACACGCTCCTCTGTTCCCCACTCAGATTCAACACTCTCCAGCAAGCAAGCAGCCGTGAGTTCGGTGATGATTCGGCGTCCCTCACGCCTTGCTTTGTCCAAGGGGGACTGATGCTCGTTGATATTAGTGAAGCCTTCCCCGATCCAGTAATCTATCATCTGGCTAGTACTAAATTCATAATCCTCTGGGAACAAGGAGCAATAGAGAAAGCATTCCCTAACATTGTCGTCTCTTAATTTATCGAAACTAAATTTAAGGATGAAGAATACCTTTTCTTCTATGTCTTCCACTCCGTGGGAAGATTCCTTCAGGCGATCAACGGCATCTTCCCATTGTTGAACCGTTTTCGCACCGGCCATGGCTCGCCCGACGGTCAACAGAGCTAAGGGTAGCCCACCACATCTTCTTGCAATTGTCTTTGCAGGAGGGCATAGAGGTGAGCCGTCGCTAAGATCAACTTCTGCACCCACCTTAGAGCAGAAAAGCTCCCAGGTGGCTTGTTCGTCAAGACAATCCACCTTCACTTTCTTCTTTGCGTCCATCTTGCCACACAATTCTTCCTTGCGCGTTGTGAAGACCACCTTGCACTTGCGCTGGGTTTCGACGGCTGGATTTGGGATGCCGATCGCCATGAGGTCTAGCACCGCCCAAATATCATCGAGCAGCAGCATGAATCTCTTGTGTCGGAGAGCATCATATATTGTACGCCTCCTGTCAGCATCATCCGATGGAAGCCCACCGCGAGAGAAGCCCAATCTCTCCCCAATATCCTGTTGAATCTTAAGATCGTTGGCATCTTTGCCCACCGTCACAAAGATTACCACGTCGAAAACTCTACTCCGTGCTTCATAGAGGAAATGGTCGTTGACTTTTTGGAGAAGAGTGGTCTTACCCACGCCTCCCATCCCCCAAATTCCTACCACCCCCACTTCTTCATCTTCTATGCAACTTTGGATCTCCTTCTGTGTTCTTTCTGCCCCCACAATCCTTGCCGCCGAACCGGGGACGGCAACGACTGCATCTGGAGGTGCCTCCATGACCAGGTTGCTAAGGCCCTCCCTCTCTTCCTTCAGCTCGTTGACTTCACCCAGAAGATCGGCCGCCTCCTGGCCTAGCCCATAGTTGGAGTAGACAGACTCAAAAGAACAAGCTTCCACGAAGATTCTTCTTCCCTCGAACGAGACTCGGAAAGCATCCACTCGAGTCTTGAGCGACTCCACTTTCCCAATCCAACCGTCCACCTGCTTGGTGCGCCTCATCCGTGGTTGGATCTCGGCGACTTTTACTTGAGATACAAGGTCATCTCTGAGATCGGTGAGACCCGTCATCTTTTGCTCCAAAAGACGTGCCGTCTTCCCAAGGTTGATGAGGTTCAAGACTCGACCGGCTACAATATTCTGCAGGGATGAGAGCGCAGAGATCGCTCCATCCTGCAGCTGAGAAAGTAAGACCATCAAGCAAGCCATTCGCACAGTAACTTCTTCAGATGGTGGATCAGATGCGAGCAAGGAGATGAAGAAGATTACAAACAGGGGAGGTGAGCAAGGAGAGATGAAGAGGACAAGCGGCGTTCCGGGAAGTGACTTGGATGGTTGGTGCGAAAGGAGGGGGCGGAGAGAACGAGCGGGCTTAATTTGTCACGCCCCGGATTTCACAACAGGCGCAGCGGTATAAATCCGGGTACGGGACCGGGGAAATAACCCCTAAATTACGTCGGTTTGGAAAAAAAAGAATCACAGGTCCCATTTCATAAAAAAAATGATTCAATCCAAATATAAATCATACCTTGATTTCAATATGAACCATTCATAAACCAAATTCTCAGAACCGCTTCTACACTAAACCTGATCCACTACGCTTCTGCTGCGCTACCAGATTACCTGAAAAATGTAAAAGGATTTGGAATGAGTCACGCGGACTCAGTAGGACTTACACCCAACTTTCCTGATATACTAATCAAATCTAAATGATAATGATAGATGATAAAATTTCACAAATCACATCATAACATAATTGCTAAACTAATTATCGAGATTCTATTATTTAATTTGGGTCCTTTCTAAAAATCGATTAACCGATTTAACCAGATTCGACATGAACCAAACTGACTGATTACCAATTAGACATGCCTCTACATGAACCTGACTGCCAACTGAACTAAACTATATGTTTATGCCATCTAGACCTGCATGAGCCAACTGTGCATGTTTCCATACCATTTCCATTCCGTGTGTCTGAGTAAATCATATGCCATACTTGGACTTCTCAACCTGTACTCTAAATATATATAAGAAGTACCATATAGTAAGTTAGATCCTTAGTACACCTAGGCAGGACGTACTTAGGATAAACCGCGGTATCCGGGATCGAAGGATGCACCGGATTTCACTACGTCATCTGCTGCCCCAGGACCACTAATGTAGGCTGGAGGACCTCAACAAGTAAAAGCCATATATTTACTCAGACATAACCAATTCAATCAACCAAATATGCCAATTATCAAGTCATGCACAACCATTCTATTATACCAACAATTCATGTAATAGACCAATCAGAACAGGATATGCAAATATCATTCTTATAATTCAATTTCACACCAATTTATGCAATTGACCCAATCAGAAAGGAATATGCAACATAATGAGACATATTAACTTCAATTAAGCACAATTTCATATCAATTTATCAAATCATGCACTTTACAAGATCAGGCCACTATTAATATTAATTAACCACATTCCATAATTATTATGCCATCAATTTCCATTCCAATATACGTATTAATGATTTAAAATCATTCCACATATGAATTGGATACAATTATAATCATAAAAGGTCTCAAATCTTTTCCATATAACAATTCATGTCATTCATAACATAAATCAGGTATAAATATAATCATAACAGGTCATATTTCAATTCTTATGAATTAATATAACCAATCTAATTAATCATCACAATATATCTAATTTAATAATTACTGATCAAAATTAACTAAAATTTACTTCTGACTAAATGCAAATCATGAAACTATGCTTGAATGACATGATAAACATCTAACTAATCATATGCAGACAATTAAATACATAACCAATATTTATTCATCATTTTCTAACTAATAATCTAATAATCATATTTTAACACATTAATTATAATATCATGTGCTAAGGATAAGTTGGGATGCCTACCTCGATGTCGATAACCATTAACCCAAGTCCAAAAGGAGCTGACCGGACGATGAGCATGGACCGACAACGGCAACGGTAACGGCAACCGACAATGACTAACTAGGAGAATATCAATCTTTTAGTAAATTCTAAATATATATATTAATCCCAAAATAAAATAAGAAATAGAAATGGGAGGCTCACCTTAGCGGATCAACCAAAAAGCAATGCTGACTATGGCTACGGCTGCAGGTGGGTTATCGGACGGAGCGGTCGAGCAAGACGGGTTGGCAGCTAAGTGTGGCAACTGGCACAATGGTAGACACGGCACACGCGAGTGCAGTGCAGCAGAGGACGTCGATGGCACATCGGGGAAAGGGGTCGCGGCACTACGCGATAACGTACGCCAAGAACGGGAAAAGTCGCACTGGCAGTCCGAAAAATAAAGAGAAAAAGAGAGAGTGTGGGAGAGCAGAGGCGGGTGACAACCGGAGGCAGCCACGGTTGCTGCGGCATCAGCGTCGACAGAAGAAGACGTCGACGAGGCTGAAAAGTAATTAAAGAGGGAGAGAGAGATCGCGTGAGAGAGAGATAGAGAGCTGCGGACAGAGGGAGAGAGAGAAGTGCAGCATCGGGGGGGAGGCAGGAGGAGAGAGAGAGAGAGCTGACAGGGAGAGAGAGAGAGAGGGGAGAGAAGGGAGAGAGAGTGCGATAGAGGAGAGAGAGAGGGTGACGGGGGGGAGGAGAGAGACGGGAGGCGGCGCAAAGCGCCGCCCCCCCCTCGCGGCGCAGCTGCATGCGCAGCGGCGCATGCGGTCGCCGCGCGCACACCGCGCCCACGCGCGGTAAGTCGGGGGGGGGGGGGGGGGGGGGGAGAGAAAGAGAAGGGAGAGAGGGAGAGCGCGAGGAGGCGCTCGCGCGCGGGAGAGAGGGAGGGGCGAGCGGCGATGGCGGGACGACGCCGGCGGCGAGGGAAATGCGGGAGAGGGAAGAGAGAGCCCGCGCGGTGGCGGCGACAGCGTCCGCGGCGGGCGCTGGAGGGCGGCGGACACGCGCGGGTGGCAGTGGCCGGTTGGCCGGCGATGGCGTCGCACACTGGCGCGTGGGGAGGCGGCGGGGCCGCGGCGTGGGAGAGAAATAGAGAGAGAAAGAGAGACGGCGCGAGGGGGTGGGATGGCCGCGGGTGCGCAGCGCGCAAGAAACAGAGGGGGGGGAAGAGAGAGAGAGGGAGGGCGCGGACGGCGGACGACGGACAGCGGTGGCGGTGATGTTCGTGGCGGCAACGATGGTCGGTTGGGAGAGAGAGACAGCGGGAGAGCGGGAGGAAGGAGGAGGAGCGCGGGGGCAGGAGAGAAGAGAGAGAGGCGCGGACGGCAGCAATAGAGGGGGGGGGGACGGCGATGGCGGCCCACGGCGACGGTGACCGCGGCGATAGGCGCGGTGGCGGTGGCCGCGGCGGCACGAGAGAGGGGACGGCCGTGGCGACGGCGCACACGGCAAAGGGAGGCGACGAGCGGGGAGCAGGGGGCGTGCCGATGCAAACGCGGGGGAGCCGCACAGTGGCAGTGGAGGCGCCTAGAGAGAGAGAGAGAGGGGAAGGTGATGGCGGGGCGGTGCGGCAAGGCCGCGCGGACACACGACGGATAGAGAGAAAGAGAGGGCAGGGGGTCGCGGCGCCGGCCACAACGCCGAAGGGGAAAGAGAGAGGGGGAGACGACTGCGGCGGCGGTTGACGACGACGGCGACTACGTCGGTGGTGGCCCTCGGCGACGCCCGCGATGGCGGAAGAAGACGATGAAGAAGAAGAAACAGAGAAGAAGAGGAGACGGACCATGGGGGGACAGTGGCGACGGCGTCGACGATGGCGGATCGAGGCGGTGAGGCGGCGAGGCGGCGTACGGTGGAAGAAAACGGGACGAGAGGCGGCGAAGGGGAGGCGGTGGAGGGAAGGTTCGAGAGGGGGGGAGAAGAATCGGAGACGGAGGAGGCGGTGGCGAGAGGCGGTGGAGGGAGAGAGGGTTCGAGAGGGTTTTTTTTCACTTTTTTTTTTTAAAAAAGTACCGTATATTACATAATTAGAAGTCGATGATCATAGGAGATCAACAGAGAGAAAGGAGAGGGAGATGAAGCTGTAGCTGGGAATGTTGTTACTGGCCGGTGGAGATCAAGGTGCAGCAGCGACCTCCCCAGAGGCTCAGGACCTTGCCGGCGACAAACTGGGGATCGATGATGGAGGAAGGAGACGAAGCAGCTGTGCTCTGGGCTTTGGGTGCAAAGAGCCTCCAATCGTCAAGTCCTTGAGTAGAGAGCTCCCGCTGCAAGCAAACGGCATTTAAGTAAGATTTTTAAGAACCGGGTGATTAGATTGAGAAGATACATACATGTGGATGGATGCTCGGGAGTGTTGGAGTGGGTATTATTTCTGCATCTGACTCTTGAGAATCAAGGGTGCTACTCATGTATTTCGGATCTCTTAACTGTACGTAACTCGTGATCTAAAGTTGCTAAGAAAAGATCAGAGCAGGGTACTAATCAACTTTTAATCTATCCATCTCCCCTAACATAATATTCAAATATCATTATTCTTTAGAATACATTATATGATGTATTGTGTTTTTCAACGGCCTTAACGTCATAAATTTTAACATTTGTAAATTAATAAAGGGGACTACAGATAATCAGCATATATACTAACCTCCCAATAAGTTAGTAGAGGTGTGTGCTTCGAGATGCACTCGGCTGAATAATTCAAGACTTTTTCTTCTGATCATTTGTCGGCTACAGCAACATTTGCAGGCATATATATATATATATAAAGCAATACTGTTGCGTTAAAAATAGAGGAGGGCACATTCGTCAAGGCTGGTAATTTACGGGGGGGAAGCAAGCAGCATCTAGATCTGGCTAGCAATCACCGCAATTTAAATATTGGTTTTGTACTCATCTAGATCTGGGTCAATGCGTACGTACTCCTCAACTCGAACTGGCCAGGTCATGTGCGTACACTTGATCTCCATTTCATTACAGAACTGGCTAGAAGAGAATAATACCTTGGCCGTGGAGCTTGGTCGATCGTATTTTAGAACCTTGGTACCTTCGCATTAATTAGAAGTTATAATGAAGCTAAAGCCCTGATTGTGTCAGATAGAAGTGTCAATAAGTTAAGTTCCGGTCATGTTTTTAGTAAAATAAGACCAACCGTTCTTACAACTCCACAGCGATGATGTTGATCGAGATCGAGGGGTCCGAAATATTTAACCCAATGAACTTTTTATGAATTTTTTCACGCGAAATTATGTCCACTTTTCAACGCTCCCGTTAGAAGTAAAGGGCAATTAAGTAAGATTTTCAAGGACGAGGTCGGCTAATTAGATTGAGAAGATAAATATATGGCAAAATGCACACTAGGTCCATTTTAAGGAGAACACTTTACCACTAGGTCCGTTTTCAAAAATATTTTACCATCAGGTCCGTTTTTCAAGACTATCATCACACCCACTCCAATTTTCAATGAAAATGTCTATTTTACCCTCTCATGTTAAACAAAGTACCTAGTATTTCCTCTTAATATTAGATTTCAAGAAATTTCAAATTTAATGATCAACTAAAATCTTCAATTTTATTTTCAACTTTTAGAACTACTTTATAATTTTTATCTGATTTATGACCGTAAAATATTGATGTGTTTGGAATAAAAATTTATCATTTTTTATTCATATCAAAATTAAAATTTGATATAAATTATTAAATATCATGTTATTTATTACATCATGTTAATTAATTTAATTTATAAATACAAATTATTATTATGGTTAAGACAATAAATGATCACATCTGATTTATATCAAAATTTAAATTTAATATAAAATATTTATTTATTATATCTAGTTAAACATATTTTATTTTAACTGCGTGATATTGTTTTGTTTAGAGTAAAAAATATGATAACTAAAATTTTATTTATTGAATCATATTTAATATAATTTTTGACTATAAAATATGAAGAATAATCTATTTAGTATATCATACTAATTATGCATTTTTTAACAATAAAATATTATTATATTTTGAATGAAAAAGTATCTTGGTTAAAACTCCATTGACATTACGTTATCTAGTTATTTTTGAGGGCAAAACAAGAATATGTCACGGTCATTGTAGTGGGTGGTAAGTGAAAGAGGAGTCAACGGATTAAATGGGATGAAAATTTGGTCAATAGAATTTTTGGTAAACTGATTTTGTTAAATGGAGTGGGTGATAATTCTCCTAAGTATATACATATGGATGCATGCTCACGTACGAGTGTTGGAGTGGGTATTATTCTACATGAAATGTCTGAGAATCAACGTGTTGTTCATGTATTTTGGATCTCTTAACTCTAACTCGTGATCTAAAATTTGTAAGAAAAAAAAAAGGTGAAGTCAGCTTCCGCTTCCCCACATCTGGATCCCTACTTAGTTTTTAGTCCCATTGACCTATTTATTATTTTACAATCCCAAATTCAATTACTCTTAAACTTCCACCCCTATTTATGCCTAGCGTCATTACTTTTAACCGTTTATGCATTTCTCTTCCAATTTTACCCACTAACCTTAGTCTAAATCTTCATACATAGAAAATAGATAAAATAAAATAATCTAAACTGTATAAAATAAAAAGAACTTATTATTCTAACCAACGCATGCCTTGGTTTCATGCAATGTCCTCGTAGAAATATTTATGGGGTGTTTGGTTGCATGATAATTTTTTGTACACTTTCATGATAAAAAATTGTATTAAAATAAAAAGTGAAACAACTCATGACATAAAATTATCATGTTTGGAGAGATGTGATTACAAAAAAGAGTAACCACCGCACATGACCAAATAAAGTGGGGGACCACAAGAAAAAAGAAAGAGGTGAGACTCTCTTTTTTTGTTTAAGAAGAAAATCACTTTCAAAACATAAAATTGTCATGGTTGTCAAACATCTCTTTTAACAAGTTTTCTTACAATTTTTAAAAATTAAAATAAAAACCTCAATTATCATGTAACCAAACACCCCATTAGTTATAAGTTAAAGAAAGTATGATCTATCGATTTACTTAATCTTCATAATTTTATATTTTCTCCAACATCATTTTACAGAGAGAATTGCCAAAAGGCATCTGTGCTAGAATAGACTTGAACCCTATAAAATTGTGAATATATTCATCATGTGTTTTAACTAATAATTTTTTTAATTGCAAGTGGTTTACTTTTTTTAATAGTTCCATTTTATTATATAATTAATTTAGTATGGTATACTTAATAACTAATAATTATAGAAAACAATCAATTCACAAGTATAATGTTTACAAAATGATTTATTACTATTTAACCAAACAAAAAATTAAGGATTATGACATACTTGCAAGGAAGCACTGAATTACGTTTTTAATGAAAATAAATTACGTACAAGTAAATAATATAATACAATAAAATATTTTAAAAAAATATTTTATTTTAGTTTTACATACAGCTAAATCCAAATGAACGTTTAACCTTCATATTTATATATATGAAATAGAGAAGGAGATTTTCACTACTAAGAAAAACATAAATGCGTTCATATGTCAAATCATGTTAGATTGGCCAAAGCCGTGCAAGCTACCGTCCAAGTGAGACCCGTCCAAGTGAGACCCAACGGAAGGGTAGAATAGGAAAAATCTAGTGAAAGGATTACAGAATTTAGAACTCACGGCTTTCGGTCGAAAACATAATTTTGTTAAACGGTGGGATCTAAAAACAATGTATCTATTAACTTAGGACCGTAAATTGAAAGCCCCTAAAAACTATCAGAGCAGGTACTAATACACTTTTTATCTAGTTCTCTTCGGAACATAATATTCAAAATTCAAATATCATCATTAATTAGAATGAATACAATCGATGTATTGGGTTCTTCAACTTTAATTGTCATAATTTTATCATTTGTAAATCATTAAAAGGGACTATGTACGTATTATCAGCATACTTTTCTTCCCGACGACTTCGACCGTGTGACCTGCCATGGCCTTTCATGCGTTTAATAATCATTTTTTTTGGTCACTCGTGACCGAGTGCCCTGGTGCCCGCTGCACTGCGAGTGGCGAAAGATCGAGCTACTGCTTGATCCTCACGGTTCACCTCCCTAGGGATGCCCGGCTGATGCCGCCGGGAGGCGTCGGTCCCTTGCCCTGCGCCCCCAGGCGCAGGGACTGTGCCAATCGAGCCATGCTCGACCAGCCATGCGTTTAATAATCAGTCGATGGGTTCACGTATGCACAGTTCATCTCCAGCTGCATTCATAATTTCATATCAACCTCCCAACACCGAAGCTAGATCGGGTGTCTTGTGTACCTGATCTGGAGTCTACATGAACTCGGCTTTCGACCAAAAAAAAAAAAAGACATGAACTCGGCTGAATAATTCAAGACTTCTCCAAATTTGCCCGCTTCAGCAACAGTGCAGGCGTATACGAGCGATGTTGTTGCGTAATAAAACAGAGGATGTGAGATGGGCAAGTTCGTCGAGGCAGATAATTAAATTAAATGGGGGGGGGGGGGAGTGAGCATCTAGCTAGATCTGACCATCAGAGGAATTTAAATATTGTTTTTATCATCTTCACATGGGTCGCGTACTCTTCATCTTCACCTGGGTCATGTGCGAAACACTTTACTAGAGTCCTAGTCTTCTCGGGAGTTTGGGAGTTTGGCAGAGGAAATACACTTCACTTTCTCGTAAAAAAAATGAGACTCACATGACAGTAATAAACCTCAAAGATTAAATTACTACTTAAATATGTTGACCTCATTTACTGTGAGAGGACGAAGATTACTCTTCCCACCAAATTTCTATAGAGACCAGAACTTCCCTCCCGTAACAAATCTAATTGATAATTACATATATAAACTAGACCCACGAATTGCTATAATATCATATAAATTATTTATCAAGTTTATTTATTTAAATTGGATTCCTTCAACTTAATTGCCAATCAAACATGCCTATACATGAACTTAACTGTCGACTAAACTATTCTATATGCTTATGTCACCTAGACCTACATGTGTCTATCTCAATTTCATTTGTCTAAGTATCTTATATACTTCGCTTGGACATTGCAGATATGGCACAAGACTCACACCAACTCTAATATATATAAAAAATACTATATAGTAAGCTAGATCCTTAGTATATCTAGACAGGGGTGTACTTAGGATAAACTTAGGCATTTGGGATTGCAGGATGCACTGGATTGCACTATATCATCCGCTGCCTACGGGGACTCTAATTATAGACCGGAGAAGTAACAGTTTCATCACATAATGCATTAAAGTATCAACCACATCTCACAAGCAAATCAAATAATTACTCGGGCAATTTCAAATGCAACAATCGGATATACAATTTAATTGAATCAGATAAACCAAGTACTAAGTCATGCAGAACAATTGCCTTAATTCATGCAATTAAACCAAATCAGATACCAAACCACACCTATAATCATGTTGACTTGACTTGACCACAATCTAATACAGTTCATGAAATGATGCATAATATAAATTCATGCAACTATGAATCTTAACTAATTATGTTCCACAGTTATCATGCCAAGTCTGTAAGGAATCGTCCATAAAAATTAGGTGCAGCGGAAGCGACGATTCTTATGGGTTCATTTGGAATCTGTCTCAATCGGAACCGAACGACGAAAATCGAAAATCGATCAAATCGGGTTCGAATATACCTGATAGGGATTCATATAATCCCATTGAGAGGAATGAGATGAGCTTCTTAAGCTTTTCAAACCGTTCAAGTGTCCGGTCTCCAGCAGTATCCACACGAACTTCATCCACAGCAGGTTCTCCCTTCGTGCCGGCCTCGAGAACTCTTCCCGAACGGAGTTCCATCAACCATGGACACCTTCTAGAGAGAGGAGGAGGTAGGGAGGAGGCTAGGGACGTGGTTTTCACCCTTGGCTTGATGGGGTTTGGCTGAAACCATTAGTATTTATAGAGAATTATGGAATTTTTCATAAAAACCTAAAATCTCTATAAATTACGCCCTTGTCCCTGTACTTATGGATAAATCCTTTTGTGTGTGACCCACTAGGCCCAATAGCGTATTTGGTTGAGGCCTAAATAAAATAGAACAATTCTATTTAATTTAATTAAATCCGTTATCCGATAACAGATTAATCGGCCTACCGATCATGAAGGGTACAAGCTGTAAGGAATCGTGCACAAAAATTTGGTGCAGTGGAAACGATGATTCCTATGGGTTCCTTTAGAATCTGTCTCAATCAAAATCGAACGATGAAAACCGAAAACCGATCAAATCGGGTTCGAATATACCTGATAGGAATTCATATAATCACATGGAGAGGAAGAAGATGAGCTTCTCAATCTCTTCAAACCATTCAAGTGTCCGGTCTACAGCAGTATCCACACGAACTTCATCCACAGCAGGTTCTCCCTTCACGCCGGCCTCGAGAACTCTTCCCGAACGGAGCTCCATCAACCATGGACACCTACTACAGAGAGGAGGAGGTAGGGAGGAGGCTAGGAACGTGGTTTTCACCCTTGGCTTGATGGGGTTTGGCTGAAACCATTAGTATTTATAGAGAATTATGAAATTTTTCATAAAAACCCAAAATCTCTATAAATTACGCCCTTGCCCCTGTACTTGTGGATAAGTCCTTTTGTGTGTGACCCACTAGGCCCAATAGCGTATTTGGTTGAGGCCTAAATAAAATAGAACAATTCTATTTAATTTAATTAAATCCGTTATCCGATAACAGATTAATCGGCCTACTGATCATGAAGGGTACAAGCCACATCCCATGATCCCAAATGGCTATGGGGATAATCTCATCTCCATTGAGCCTTTCCATCATCAGTTACCGCATGGATATAAACCCTCATCCATCCAATGTCCCGGTCGGAAAAGAGTACGGCATCGACTGTCAACTCTTTAGTGTACCGACTCTATAGGATCCTGTACTCGGAATTGGATCAATTGGAAAACTCATTTTCCAATTATCCTATCTACCCTGGCTAGGGATTTAGAGTACTATCCCATAGGACATTCACTCTCACTTACCGAGAGTGGATGATCCCTTGTTGTCCGCTCAATTGCCTCCATCGGGTTTTCCTTGTACCCGATCCATCGCTATACTGGACCATCTAAATGATGATCCATAAGTCAATGGTCAAAGCACAAGTTCCACCCAACAAGGCATCTTTGGCAACTCAGGTCAAAGGTCCAACCATGCAACCGTGATGATAGAAAACCCTGATTGACAGTTCGGTAAGATACCATTCAAGGTTTCTAATTCGGTCAGTTCAGTGAACTCATTCAACTAATGAGCACCTGTGTGTGTATCTTAGTGTCTCCACACTAATGACCAATGAGATCGGTCATCCTCATCACATGTGAAGATATCACATATACTAGTCTATCCGGATCCTTGATATCCCGTCTCAAGTATCCTATGACTAGGAACATTTAGAACAAATACCTCTAGATGATCAATCTTATTATCATGATCTCATCATGATTTAATCATCATTGCATTTGATCAAGGATTTCATTATGATATTCGCATCTAATAAGAGCTTATAATGAAGATTTGCCTGATTAATTGAATGAGATATTTCTAGAAATGTCGAATCATATCATATATGATTGGCTTGTAAGGCATACATTTCTATCAATCTCCCACTTGCACTAAAGCCAATCACCCATCTGACTGATCTGTATCAGCTCATGGTGAAGCTCAAACACTCTTTAAGTAACTGCTTCAGTTAGTGGATCTGTAATGTTATTAGCGGTAGATACTCTATCTTTAATTATATCTTTATAAGCTGCAATCTCTCTGATTGTATGGTATTGCCACAGAAGTTCTAAACTTCTGATGAGACATCGGCTCTACCCCATTGTCTTCTCAAAAACAATGGTACACTTTCAAAGAAAATTGGGACAATCCCATACCTTAGATGAAAATCTTCATCTAGACTACTTCTCAAGTAGTGTGCAACCACTATGTAAGCTTGTTTACATATGTTGTAAAATTTACAGTGTTTTATCACATAGAACTCTTTTAGCTTACTGCACCACCATTATTCTGACTTAATATCAAACTTATTTGATTAAAAGCTTGTGTTTGTAAAACTACAAGACTTCAAGTCTTATCCTCCAGTGTATAGAGATACATTCTCAGTACTTCTCAAGTACCAAATGATATATCTCTAAACTATCCAGTGACTCTCACCTGGATCTTCCTGATGAAAGCTCACAACACTTAGAGCATTATCACATTATGTGCATAGCATCACATTAATGATAGACCCTATGACAAAGGCATAAGGGTTCTATTAATGTGATCTATTTATCTCTCAAGAAGTCTTCAAAGACATCACTTTACAGAGATTAACTCCACACTACATAGGTAAGAAATCTATCTAGGAGTTTATCATGTCAAACCCTTTGACTATGGTAACTACGTACATTAATTGGGCATTGCTTTTAGATCTATCTCCATAGATCTCAAAACTCAAATTATGTTTTGAGGATCCATTTGATAGCTAGGCTCACTTATGATAACACACCTACTTCATTCTCAATGAGTAGTATGTCATCAACATGAAATGTCAAGAAAGTAATAGCACTCCCACTTATCTTCTTGAATACACAAGGCTCATCTTCGTTCTTAACGAAGTAATAAGATTTAATCTCATTAAACCTTATACATGATCTATAAGAAATTTTACTTCAGTTCATAAATGAACTTAATACACTCTTCTTGGATGTTATTGGGACTTGATTCCCTATAGTTGTATCATATACACCTGTTCCTCAAAATACTTTAGAGGAACACTATCTTAACATCCAATTGGCTTATCTTATAATCATAGTGTGTAACAATCAAAATCCGAATGAATTAATCCATAGAATAGGTAAAAGATCTCATCATAGCCAACCATTTGACTTCGATGATATCTTTTTCAACTATTCTCACCTTTGAAGGTCTCTACCTTCTAATCCACTCCAATTTATTCTTTAGTGATCCATTTATTCCTTATGGATACTATACCCTTAGGTGGATCCATCAAGTTCTAAACTTGATTATAATAATTAAAGTTTTATATCGAATTTTATTGCTCTTCCCATTTATGAATCAATATCTCATATTGGTTCTTTATAGATCCTAGGATCAATATCCTTTCTATCTTATGCCTCATTTCATCTATCAGAGATATGTCCCACGTATCTCTTAGGTTGAATGAACACAAGAAAAGACCTATGAATTGTCCTTGTGTAATAATTAACTGGAACCTTAATAGAAGTGTCATTGGGTTGTGGGACTGGAACATCTTCCATATATACCTTACTCCCACTATCTTTCTTAAGAAGAAACTTTTCCTTTAAAAATATAGTGAGCTGAGCAACACATACCCTTATACATAAGGGTTGTATATTTAATATTCAAAAGTTTCCTTTGGATATCCCACAAGCAACACTTCATAGTCTTATATTCCAACTTGTTAGAGTTATACTTCTTCACCAGGTCGGACATTTCGAAACCTTAACTCGCTTAAGGTCAAGTTTTAACCCCTTTTCCATATCCTATATGGAATAATCACAACAGACTTAGAAGGTACCTATTAAGAACAAGTGGTTATTACGAGTACTTAACCAAAATTAAACAAAGAGGAAATTTGCAAAGCTTGTCATTGTTCATATTATGTTTTACATAATATGGTTTTTCATTTTAGCTACACAATTAAGCTAAAATGTGTAAAGATGTGTCTATTAGATTCTATTATCCTTCAATTATATGTGAATTATGTACTTAAATATTCCCCTCCTTGATCTCATCAAAGAGTTCTAATACTCTTTCCATTAGTATCTCTACTTCATTCTTAATCTCAGATAATTTCTCAAAGGTCTTAAATTTGTACTTTATAAAGTACATGTATCCATACCTAGAGACATCATCTTTGAAATAATGAAGTAGATTTTTCATTTTAGCTACACAATTAAGCTAAAATGTGTAAAGATGTGTCTATTAGATTCTATTATCCTTCAATTATATGTGAATTATGTACTTAAATATTCCCCTCCTTGATCTCATCAAAGAGTTCTAATACTCTTTCCATTAGTATCTCTACTTCATTCTTAATCTCAGATAATTTCTCAAAGGTCTTAAATTTGTACTTTATAAAGTACATGTATCCATACCTAGAGACATCATCTTTGAAATAATGAAGTAGAAATATTCTTCTTTAGCCTTATTAGATATGGGCTAACATACGTCTAGATGTACGAGTTCTAATGACTCATTAACTCATTCTCCATGTCTATTTAAAGCTAAAGTGTAGATTGATCTAAATCAACCCATTTCCTCTTAAAAGGAATATTCACACATAACTTGAGAGCTAACATATCAAATATGATTAAACAATTACTTGTCATCATCTTTATTAAGCCTTCATTTACTTGTCATAATCTACAACTCCTTGTAGATATAAGATGCATATCTCATACCATTAGATGCATCCATAGTATCTAATATTATAATATACACATATAGTATCTAATACTATTAAGTGTATATTTAAAACAAGTAAGTGTCAATGACTTTGATGCATGAAGCTTCTCAAGCTTCACCTTTGCATTATATACAAAACACTTTGTACTTCCTCTTCCACTTATCATCATCATGATTGTGTAAGAATCTTGCATTTAGTAAGCTCATCACTATGAGCCATGATGGATCTCATATCCATCTATCCATGTTGTCTCTATAATTTATATCTCATAGAGACTAACATCTAGTTTAAGGCAAACAATGCATCTCGTCTATAAGATAAGATCTTATCTTTCTTTCACATCATTAGATAACTTAAGAGACACCTACTTCTCAAGTAAGATAGTTAATTGGTCAACTATGAGAACAATTCTCTTAGTTCTAAACAGGTCTAAGCAGTGTGAGCCAATAAGCTATTTGACATCTAGCATGCCATACTAATGGTGGTTTATTATCGTATTCTACAACTAAGATATAATTTTATCAATATAACATTGCAGATATTCATTAAAATTAAGATATGGTCTTTTATCCTAATTTATGCTCTCACTAATTTTCGACGAATTTGCATAACCCTCATTATGCAAAGACGGGATATCACGATGAAATTCTAGTGGGGACTAAGACCCTATTAACTTTATGGTGATAACCATGTGGGAAACACAACAAGTCATCCCATACTTAATAGGTAGGTAACTTTTACCAATTGCAACTCATGCAATTCTTAGTCATTCAGTTTCTAGAGTTATATAACCTTGTGGGAAACACAACAAGTTATATACTCTAATTAGGTCAAATCCTCTTGTTACGTTATGAGAATGGATTCTTAACATAGCCCTTGTGGGAAACACAACAAGGCCATGCAATGGTCCACCTCAAAGTTTGGCAAATGCCTTGGCCATGATCACCAATCCCTTGCTGAATGAGTCTTGTGGGAAACACAACAAACCCATCCAATCTAAGATTGGCTCATCAAGACCATAACAACGGAAAGCTACGTGAGTCATTCTTAATGTCACACGCTTATCAACCTAATTAAAACAAAGAGAAATTTTATTTTAGTCTCATCAATAATATGTGCTAAGTATATATAATACCTTTGGAATATCATATATCTAAGGTATAACTGATAGCACACAACCACATATCAAATATGCATAAAACTAGGTGATTATGGACTTAACCCTAAGTATGCACCTAAGGCACCCCAATAGGTGCAAATCCTTGCTTCAGATGCTTGAGTTGGTATGCTCTCACTTCAGAAGGGTACTTCTCCAAGTGGTCCCGCTCTCCAACCTTCCACGAACCGCCTCTTCTTCCTCAATTTGCAGTCGATTGAGATTTTTCCTAGATATGAGGCCGATTGTTTTAGATTCCTTATTCGATAAGGATTCCAACGATTGATAGAAATGTATGCCCTACAAGCTAATCATATATGATATGATTCGACATTTCTAGAAATATCTCATTCAATTAATCAGGCAAATCTTCATTATAAGCTCTTATTAGATGCGAATATCATAATGAAATCCTTGTTCAAATGCAATGATGATTAAATCATGATGAGATCATGATAATGAGATTGATCATCTAGAGGTATTTGATCTAAATGTTCCTAGTCATAGGATACTTGAGACGGGACATCAAGGATCCGGATAGACTAGTATATGTGATATCTTCTCATGTGATGAGGATGACCGATCTCATTGGTCATTAGTGTGGAGACACTGAGATACACACAGGTGCTCATTAGTTGAATGAGTTCACTGAACTGACCGAATTAGAAACCTTGAATGGTATCTTACCGAACTGTCAATCAGGGTTTTCTATCATCACGGTTGCATGGTTGGACCTTTGACCTGAGTCGCCAAAGATGTCTTGTTGGGTGAAACTTGTGCTTTGACCATTGACTTATGGATCACCATTTAGATGGTCCAGTATAACGATGGATCGGGTACAAGGAAAACCCGATGGAGGCAATTAAGCGGACAACAAGGGATCATCCACTCTCGGTAAGTGAGAGTGAATGTCCTATGAGATAGTACTCTAAATCCCTGGCGAGGGTAGATAGGATAATTGGAAAAGGAGTTTTACAATTGATCCAATTCCGAGTACAGGATCCTATAGAGTCGGTACACTAAGGAGTTGACAGTCGATGCCGTACTTCTTTCCGACCGGGACATTGGATGGATGAGGGTTTATATCCATGCGGTAACTGATGATGGAAAGACTCAATGGAGATGAGATTATCCCCATAGCCATTTGGGATCAGCTTTCATTTTCAATTTAAGTATTAATGACTTAAAATTATTCTTAACATGGATTAGATTTAAATATGATTAGAAAATATCATAAGTTCTATTTCCTTAATTTAATACAATCAATACATTTAACCATCATCGTATCCAACTAATTTTTAATATCATGTGCTAAGGATAAGTTGGGATGTCTACCTCAACAAGGTTGGTAATTTCCAAAGTCCAATAAGTCCCAACCGGTTCAACCGCAAGGCGACCCAGGTGATGGTGAAACTGGACTATCCTCTCGTCATAATAACATTAAAAATGGTAACATGATTAATTAAACTACTTAATTTAATTAACAACATAATTAAGAGGAGAGAGAGGGATAAATAGGAGAGATAAAGAGAGAGAGAATGAGAGAAGAAGAGAGAGGGCGGTAGAGTGGAGAGAGAGAGGAGAGATATAGCGTGAGAGAGAGCTGAGAGAGAGCAAGAGGGGGCCGGGAGCCGTCCATCGGCGTCGTTCGGCGCCCGAACTAGGGATGTCTACGGGTCGGATACGGGTCGAATAATAGTATTATCCGTATCCGTATCTTATAAGAAAAATGTGTATCCACTTGTTGTTCGTTAACTATCGGTATCGGGTGTATCCGCGAACCGTACTGTTCTATTCGCTTAAAAACAGTTTATGGTCGGATAACAGACAGTTATTGAATATATAAAGAGATAATATATGTATGATACAAACAAAATGAAGAAGAAAATATAATTTTACTAATGGAAATATACATTAAAAATACATATTACACTTTAAAACATCTATTTATAGCAATGTATTAGAAGAAAATTCTTAATTATATAAACATGAGATACAAAAAAATCTTAGTTACATATCCAAAATAATACATGTCCAACATAAAACATGAGATAGTTGATCTACAGTAAAAGTGAAATATCTTCTAGTGAAATTGTAGTGTATATTCCTATTTTGTGTTGTCATCGACCATTCGGCTGATCATACAATCGATGAGTTTCTCCAATATGGCAATTCTCTCGGGATGTCAAATTCAACGGGAGGGGAAGAAGTCATCGTCGTACATGGATTGCACCGTTATCTAGTCAGGACAAGGCTTGTCCAATGTTAAGGTCTCAAGAAGGAGGGTGAACCGGAGAATTAAAGATAATATGATTTTCTAGATAAGACATATATATACTTAGATGTCATAGATGGTGAGTTATTGTATTATGTATTAATTAACGAATACGGATAACAATTTTCAGGTTTGGTTTATGGTGTATCTATGACCGCATCCGTTAAGATAACGGTTAATCGATAAAATACAGATAATTTATTCGAAAAAATTTAACTATTTATTAACTGTTCGTTGACTAATGAACGGGTCAGATAATCGGATAATCTGTAACTATTGACATCCCTGGCCCTGACCGCGCGCGGGAGCCGCGCGGGAGGCACCGCGTGTGGCGCGACAAACCGGAGGGCGGGGGAGGAAGAGAAAAAAAGGGGGGGAAAGAGAGGGAAAAGCGGGAGAGAGAGAGAGGAAACAGAGAGCGAGAGAACGGCGAGTGGGGCCACGGCGATGGCTCGCGGCGGTGACCACGCGGGGGCGACGGCTTGCAAGGAAGAAGAAGAAGAAGAGGGGGAAATGGAGCCGGCGGCGACCTCGCGGTGGCGGCGACCTCGTGGCGGCGGCGAAGTGGACCAAGGAAGAAGAAGAAAAAAGAGGAAGAGGGGAAGCAGGGGGCGTGCGAGCGACGAGCAGGGGGAGGCGAATGGGGCTGGGCGACGGAGGCGACAACCCGAGGGGGGGATAGAAGGAGAGAGAGAGGCGGTGGGAAGAATCGGGAGGCGGAGGAGGAGGTGAGGAGAGGCGGTGGAGGGAGAGTGTTCCGGAGGGGGAGGCGGTGGTGTTTTTTTTAACCGGATATTACAGATTCCATACATAAAAATTTGAACAAACATGTTCTTGAAGCTACAATTTTCGGTCAAAACATCATTGCCATTAATTAAGAAACTGTCTTAATTACTTGGGCAATGCGAAATTCTTTTAAAAGTGGTGTACATTAACCAACTGGTAATGAATGAGCATTTGCGTTCTTACAAGCAGAACGAGATCATAAGCAAGAAGACCAACCGGCTTGGACCATCCTCATCGTCGTCTGTCATCATCATCCATCACTAGGCTTGAAATAGTGAACAAAGGAATCCTTGACGTTGTCCCCGTCATCCCACTCCAGGTGGTTGAACCATTCCTTCTCGCCACACAAGCGTTTCAGCTTCTTGGCGCTGCCAGCCCCCAATGGAAGCCGTATCAACTGTGGACACTCAAAAACAAGGAATTCCTCGAGTGAAGGCAGAAGCAGAGCATGCCGACTGATGCTCTTCAGTATCGGTAGTCTATAGAGACTCATTTCTCTAAGACTAGGAAATGAGACATCTCGGACATCACCACTGATTTCATCCTCATCTCCTCCTAACAATTCCTCCAACCCACTGCATGAGTTGAGTGTGATAACATTGAGGCATGGTAGATGCTGAATCCATGTCAAGTCCCTCAACCCATGGCATTCAATTATTTGAATATTAGCGAGCCTTTTCAGATGCTGTCGATGGGTAGATGGAGGCACTATTATTGTTTGGGGCAGATACCAGAGGGCCAAAAATTCCAACTGTTGAAGCTGGTTTTTATCGCTTATAAGCCTCGGCTCCTGGAAATGGCCTTCATAGCAAGGACCGATAACCAGATGCCTTAGGCCCTGCAGACTCTCCAGTGCACTGTTAAGAGCCGTGGAGTTCAAACCATGCAAACGTCCAATGTTAAGATGCCTCGTGCATTTGGACAGCTTGTCACACCTAGCTAGCTCCAATATATCACACCCACTTACTCTGAACTCCTTGAGCCGCTTCAAGTAGCAGTTGATGCCTCTCAGTGAGATTGATCGCTCGTCCTCAGCACATTTGCCTCTATTCTCATCACCAGCATGTTGCCAGTCGATGTCCTTACATCCATATAGATTCAGCATCCGCAACTGCGTGAGCCCCAAGATTGCCCCATTTGGCACTTCTCGAAGCTTACGTGAGGAGCTCAGGTCTAGCCACTTCAACTCGGTCAAGTTACCAAGCTCTTTCGGGAGGGACTCAAGATCGTTGTCACTGAGATTGAGATATCGCAACTCACGAAGCAAGCCGATCTCCTTGGGAAGTTGATTTATACGCGTAGCACATAGATCTAACACACGAAGTGCCGGCATGAATTGGAAGAAGAATTCATCCCGAGTAGTACACAATTGATTGATTTTGATGTACCTCATCTGCAAAGTTTGAAGATTGTGACATGAAGGTGCCGCCTCTGGCAAATCCAGATTGTCGTCATAATTCGCACTACGGATCACCGATATCCTCTTAGCACATTCCCATCTTTCAATGTTGTTCACCAGGGCGGATCCCTCATCGTCGACACTCTGCACGAGGAAGAGGTCTTTTCCCCTATCACCATTCGTCAACCACAAGGCCATGTCCCGAACTACATCGTGCATCCTCACACGCTCCTCTATTCCCCACTTAAATTCAACACTCTCCAGCAAGCAAGCAGCCTTGAGTTCGGCTATGATTCGGCGTCCCACACGCCTAGCTGTGTCCAAGGAGGACTGATGCTCTGTGGTACTAATGAAGCCTTCCCCAATCCAGTAGTCTATCAGCTGCTCAATACTAATTTCATAATCTTCTGGAAACAAGCAGCAGTAGAGAAAGCATTCCCTAACATTGTCGTCATTCAATCTATCAAAACTAAACTTAAGGATAGAGAATACCTTTTCCTCCATGTCTTCCACCCCATGGGAAGATTCCTTCAGGTGATCAAGGGCATCCTCCCATTCTCGAGCCGTTTCCGCACCGGCCATGGCACGTCCGAGAGTCACCAGAGCTAAGGGTAGCCCACCACATCTTCTTGCAATTGTCTTTGCAGGAGGACAAAGCGGTGAGCCATCGCCGAGCTCAACTTCTGGGCTCACCTTAGAGCGGAGGAGCTCCCAGGCGGCTTGTTCATCAAGACATTTCACATTCACCGTCTTCTGCGCATCCATCCTGCCGCACAATTTTGAGTTGCGTGTCGTGAAGACCACCTTGCACTTGCACTTGGTTTCTACGGTTGGATTTGGGATGCCGATCGTCTCAAGGTCTAGCACCGCCCAAATATCATCGAGCAGCAGCATGGACCTCTTTTTTCGGAGGGCTTCATATAATGTGCGCCTCCTGTCAGCATCATCCGATGGAAGCCCACCGCGAGAGAAGCCCAATCTCTCGCCAATATCCTGTTGAATCTTAAGACCGTTGGCATCTTTGCCCACCGTCACAAAGATTACCACATCGAAAACTCTACTCCGTGCTTCATAGAGGAAAAGGTCGTTGACTTTTTTTAGAAGCGTGGTCTTACCCACGCCTCCCATCCCCCAAATTCCTACAACCCCCACTTCTTCATCTTCTATGTAACTTTGGATCTCCTCCAGTGTTCTTTCTGCCCCTACAATCCATGCCGCCGAACTGGGGACGGCGGCGACTGCATCTGGAGGTGCCGCCAAGACCAGGTTGCTGACAAGGCCGTCTCTCTCGTCCTTCAGCTCGTTGACTTCACCCAGAAGATCTGCCGCCTCTTGGCCTAGCCCATAGTTGGAGCAGACGGACTCAAAGGAACAAGCTTCCACGAAGATTCTTCTTCCCTCGAACGAGACTCGGAAAGCATCCACTCGAGTCTTGAGCGACTCCACTTTCACAAGCCAACGTTCCACCTGCTTAGTGCGCCTCATCCGTGGTTGGATCTCGGCGACTTCTACTTGAGATACAAGGTCATTTCTGAGATCGGTGAGACCCGTCATCTTTTGCTCTAAAAGGCGTGCTGTCTTCCCAAGGTTGATGAGGTTCAAGACTCGGCCGGCTACAAGATTCTGCAGGGACGAGAGCGCAGAGATCGCTGCATCCTGCAGCTGAGAAAGTAGGTTGCCGGTGAAGACCATCAAGCAAGCCATCACGTACGCAGCAACTTCTTAGATAGATGGTAGGTGTACGGAGAAGAACAAACAGAGGCAGAGAGGAGGCCTCCAGCGGCGATTAGATGGTCGATCAGATGCGAGCAAAAGGTGACGAAGAAGAGGACAAACAGGGGATGACGAGGACAGACGGCCTTCCGGGAAGTGATCAGTTGGATGGTACGTGCGAAAGGGGGAGGTGGGGAGAACAAGCACGCTTAACTAGAAGTCCATGATCATAAGAGATCAACAGAGAAAGGAGAGGGAAATGAAGCAGTAGCTCGGAATAGTGTTAATGGCCGCTGGTAGAGATCAAGGTGCACAGCAGCGACCTGCGCGGTGGCTCGGGACCTTGTTGGCGACAGAGTACCGGGGATCGATGATGGAGGAAGGAGACGAAGCAGCTGAGGCCGGCCGGCAGCAGTGGACGGCGAGACGAGGAGGAGATGAGTGGTGTGCTCTGGCTTGGGTGCAAAGAGCCGCTAATCGTCAAGTAGTCCTTAAGTAGAGATAATTACTTCCTAGCCGACGACTTCGTCGGGATTAATTATCCAATGGAGACGCATCACTGCATGCGTTTAATAATCGGTCGATGGGTTCAAACGGACAGTTCGTCTCTCCAGCTGCATTCATATCACTTCCCAATAAATTAGTAGATCAGGTGTGTGCGCCGAGATGTACTCGGCTGAATTATTCAAAACTTGTGCTTCAACGTACTCCTCAACTTGATCCGGGTCATGTGCGCACACATCATCTCCGGTACTGAACCGGCTAAAAGGGAATAATACCGTTGGCGCTGAATTATTCAAAACTTTTGCTTCAGATCGATCATTTATCGGCTTCAGCAACATTTAAGGCGCGCACGCCCGCGCGCACACACATATATATATACTAGTTAAAATAACGTGCTTCGCACGTGTACCGTTGGATTAAAAATATTTTTAAATAATTAAACTTGACATTTATTGGTTTACAAAAGGGTATTATTTGGTAAGACTTGGCACAACAGAGGAATCTAGCCTGGGCAATAACAGCAGTAGTGAATTTTCTGACAAAAATGTGTTGAGATCAAACAGAAGCGACTGTCTTCCCGGTGCGGTACTGGAGGCCCAAGCAATAATTCATAGCTATATCCACTATGTTTTCTATATATTTCTAATAGAGTTATCATTAAAAAAAGGTATCAACTCCACCTTCTTTTAATGTCATCATCCTTGATCAAGAAAATTGACAGAAAATCTGCCCAAATCCTGGAGATTTATCAGCATCCATACTAAACACTGTCTCTTTCACCTCATCCTCAGGAAAATAAAAGAAGAAACAAAAAAGTAGAAAGATGCATCCTATCCAAGTCATGCAAAGAGTTGAAGACCAGCAAATTTAGCACGGGGTTTCCATTCTTCAAATTCATTAAACATCTCTTATAATAAGTTAACCACACCCTTTCAAATCTCAATTGTATTCATTCATTTCCTGTCATTAGCCATCGAGTGAAAGAATTCCATATTTTCTCCCCTTCTATCAGCTAGTGCTATTTTGCTCTGCTTCCACTTAGTTTCTTCTATCTGAACCTGTCACAAGGTTTTCAAATTGAATAATTCTTCTTCGCTACTGCTTAAGGTACCTGTTAATTTTATATAGAAAAGAGTCAATCAATTTATACAAGTGCTATTTAATATAGTCATAAATCATTATAGATAAAGAAACAAAAAATTGGAATAAGTTGGAAAGGAAAATTTGGTAGTGTCAGAAAGGAATAATACAAACATAAACGACAAGAAATTCAACAAAGAAAACATACCACTGGATGAAGAACCTGAATCGCTACTGGAACTACTTGAGCCATTGTACTTGCTACTTCTCATGGCTATATCCTTCTCTATCTCCACAGGTGGGTAGCTTAAGGGAACATCATTCCCCAGGATATCTATTTCCTCATCTGCTGGTGGCTCATTTGCTGCAATAAACCAAAGAGAAAAAAATTGGTAAGACAAGAGTTTCATAAATGATAACATGAACAACAAGAAAATTTTTAAACTAACATGGTTTAAAATCTTATTTCCGGAACTAACACCCAAAAAATTTTATTTCCAAAACTAACACACTTTGGGCAAAGTCGCTATAGTAGTCAGCGACTTTGGGGGACGGAGGCAAAGTCGTTGCCTAAATCAGCGACTTTCACTCTTTTTTAAAAAAAAATGGAAACGAGGCAAAGTCGCTGGATAAACCAGCGACTTCCATTTTTTTTTTAAAAAAAAGTGAAAATCGCTGATGCTCCAGCGACTTTCACTCATCTTATATATATATAGTTAATATATTATGTAGTTAATATGTATAATTATTTTAAACTAAATTATTAAATGTTAATATATAATTGATATTTTAATTATATAATAATGTTAATATATAGAATTTATTTAATTAAATATAATAATTAATTTACATCTATATTTTTATAAATATTCTATATATTCTTTTAATATAAGATATTATATTAAATTTATTTTATTTATATTTATTTAATTCATAAATATTAATATTATGTAATTAATTTATTAATTTATAAAATATTTATAATTACTTTTTTATAATTAATATTCATAACATTTAAAGTTAATATTCATAAATTATACAATATAATATATATATTAATATAAATAAATTATTATCCTATATAGTATTATAATATGTTATAAATATATAATATACTATTTAAATTATTTAATAAAATAATTTGTATATACTATTTAAATTTATAATTATACCTATAACATTTGTAAACATATAGATATAAATTAATTATTACATTTTAATTAAAAATTATATATTAATATTATTAGATATTTTAACTATCAATTATATATTAAAATTTAATAATTTTATTTAAAATAATTATGCACATTAACTACGTAATATATATCAACTTATAATAATATATTAATAAAAAAAGATGAGTGAAAGTCGCTGGAGCATCCAGCGACTTTCACTTTTTTTGAAAAAAAAAGGAAGTCGCTGGTTTATCCAGCTACTTTGCCTCGTTTCTTTTTTTTTAAAAAAAGAGTGAAAGTCGCTGATTTAGGCAGCGACTTTGCCTCCGTCCCCCAAAGTCGCTGACTACGATAGCGACTTTGCCCAAAGTGTGTTAGTTTTGGAAATAAAATTTTTTGGGTGTTAGTTCCGGAAATAAGATTTTAAACCACGTTAGTTTAAAAATTTTCTCCATGAACAACAAAGAAGACAAAATGAGATAGAGTGATAAAAGGAAGAAAAACAAAACCTTTATAAGGCAGCACTGACGAATTGCTGATGCCTGATTCATTGAAAATCTGCATCAAAAATCAAAATTTGTTTCTTGTTTTTGTCTTAAACTTGACATTTATTGATTTACCAAAGGTTAATTTTTTGGCAGGACTTTGGCGGAACAGGGGAATCTAGCCTGGGCAGCAACAGCAGCAGTGAATTTTCTAACAGAAAGGTGTTGAGATAGCCGATGTAGGTAAACAGAGAGGTGAGGTCAGGGGATTGATTGGTGGGCGGTTGAATGTCAAAAGAAAAAACTGGTTGAATTATTTGGGTTAAGACAATAAGAGTTATAATATCATAATTAAAGGAGCCTGCTATTAAATAATTTAGAAATTCTTTACTCTAAAATCAACCAAGCATGTGTAGTTGATATTTTGTTGGTTTTATCTCTGTTTGCCTCTTTTGTGAAGTGGATTCCATAAATCTAACGTTAACCTATATGGTTTCAGTTTTGAGCTGAATACTTTCAGTTTTTATGATTTCACTTTGCTTTTACTTTGGATTCATTAACTTTGACTTTGTATCTTTTGAGTTGGGATTTTATATTTCTGGGGTTTTAGATTTAAATTTTTAACTCCAATCTTTGGAAATGTCAATTCAAGCATTGCTTAAAAAGGCACTACCTTCGGGCGCTGAAGCTTACACCTCAAGGAAAGATACTTCACCAAATTGGCAAGACTTACGCCTTGTTGGCAAAACATGAGGCTTAAACATTAATGCCTCCATGCCTCATTAGGAGAAAGGCATAAGCCTCAAGGTTGAAGATATTTTAATAAAAAGCGAGAAGGAAAAAGAGAGTTACTAACTGTCTACATAAAAAGAAAAAATATTTCATCATCCCAGCACACAAACTTTTATAACATTTTTCCTCCTAAAGGACACACAATGACTTTATTTTTATGAGTATTTTTCCTGAATTTATAAAATTTATTTGATTAATGTCTATATAAACAAAAATGTCAAGCATAAAATATTACGAGTTAATTAGGTTAAAATATTATTGGAGCAAAGTTTTACATGTTTTATACTCTTGAAGTATTAATCAAACATTGTTTATTCATATGCGATAGAAGTTTAAATAAATAATAGTTAATTATATTTTGTTTGATGCTACTCTTAGATAGTTCTAGCATTGCATAATTAAATGCAATGCTTAATATCTCAATAAATTTTGAAGTGAATTTTTATAATATTCAAATATCAAAAGATGGCAAAATGGTGTTCTAATCCAACTGGGAAAACAACCTGCGACAACAAGGCATCCAGTTTTCCACTGTTCAACAAGGAAGGGAACACATCACCATGAGCAGGAGCCAGGAGGATACCTTAGGAGTTGATAAAAAAAGTATATTTCAGTAATATTAGATATCACAAAGACTAACTCTCTGTAACAATATGTTGCATATTTTCATTCTTAATTCTGACCCCAGTTATTTGAGAGATAGGTAGAAACTTACCAACCATCTTTATCTGTTCGTCCCTTGCTTGGTAGTGGCATAAAATCATCAACAACCAACCGAGGGTATTGACTCTGAAATCATGGTTTTAAGAAGCTATGTGATAAGTAAAATGGAAAATATCACGTGAATCTGAATACCGTACCTGATTAAATATATGTATATCAATTTTTGAGTTGGAATACTTCTCTATGATCTGTAAAGAAAAATAACATATAAAACATGATATCTGTGAAAACCATCAAGAATAACAAAAAGAATAGATGCACACCTTGAGTGTGTCATCATGTGTATTAAATGAGTTCATCAAAATGAGCGGAACATTACATCCATACTTGACATTCAAAGCCTGCACATCAACATATCAAATGTTATTTATTCAGTAAATAGCTGAACGAGAGAGAATATAACACATACCTCAATCTAGATAACAATTAAGTCAAGAAATGTCAATCCATTTCGAACTTCAATGACAGACCTACAATAAGTTGTGAAGCAACAGATTCTCATTCAATTTGAGAATCTGCTTCTCCATCCTGTCAAAAAATAAACCATTCATACATTATCAGTAGACAATCACAAGTCTGACAACGCAAGAACTTTAATCAGTTAAGAGAATTGCAGAATTACCGATAACGAAACTTGTTAGAATGCAAACTTAGTGTTTTAGATTTAGTTTGATTTGATTTGATTTGAGTTTATTTTGGAAATTTATTTTTTAAGGTCGAGACTTAGTGTCTTTCATCTTTACAATTATTTTGGACCTAATCAAAGTTGATTAAGATTCTTTTGGGGATTTGGTTTGTTTTGAATTGGTTGTTTATCTTAAGAAGACTTGGTTTTTTCGAATTGAGGATTTGTTTTGAATTTGATTGATTGATTTTTTTATGTTTTGACTTTGGATTGAGTTGACTTGGATTTTTAGTCGGAACCAAGGCTTGATTAAGAATTTGATGTCTCTTCAGGTCCAGGGTTTGGTTTATTTTGACAAATGATGATTCCCTTTTCTTGATTCTGATTCTTGCAACTTTCAGATTTCAGGACTTCTTCTGGGACTTGATGATGGTTTGATTTGGGGAATTCAACTCCAACTTCAGAGTTAGTGCTCTTGATTCTTGATTTGAAGAATTCTGATATGGCATTTCAAGGTTTCATGTCTGAGAACTTTCATTACCTGCAATTTGAGAGAAAATCTCAGATATGGGTGTTTGGGAATGAGTTTTCAATTTTAAGTCCCCAGGGTGATGATTGTTCAGATTTAAGCTCCTCTTGGTTTAAGTTCCAGATTAAAAAAAATCAGTTTTGGGATTTTTGGACGTTTGAATCTTAGGTCTGGACTTCAATTTTACTTTGACATGTGTCACATTTTAAATCAAAAATTCATTCATTCAGTTTTTGGTTTGGATTTCATGGGTGGTATTTCAGGGATTTCAGTCCTGGTTCCAGATTTGATTGACTTTCTTTTGTTTCAGATTGGGATAATTTTATTCTTTTTGTTTTGAGATTTCAAGTTCCAAGTTTGACATCTTGTCTCCTGGATCTGAATGGTTTAAATTTGTTTGCTTTTAGATGTTTTAAGATTTTTTTTATTCTAGAGGCCTTTGGACGTCACTTTCAGATTCTGATTCCCACAGTTTGGACCAAACTTTGGATTGCATGGATTTAGTTTTGGTGTTTGGGGTGTAATGACTTTGGATTAAAACTCAAATAAGAAATGACATTTCATTGAGGTGTAAGCTTCAGCACCTGAAGGCAGCGCCTTTTTAAGCAATGCTTAAATTGACATTTTCAAATTCTTATATTTTGAGATTTTTCTAATATCTCTTCTCCAAACTACCCGGATAGTCGAGATGCGACGTAACAAAACTTAATGTTAATCATTATAAATCTTTTTGCTATTGTTCTTTGATACAATTATATGTTCTTATTTCGTTTGGGCACATCACTACTTTATTTTCAATCATTTGTCCAAGGTTGTTAATGTCATGGCAATCATTTTAAATATGCTACTGATCTTTTTTGTTCAATAAATGTTATAGATCGTTGGAAACACCGATTTGTTAAACGTCTTAACATATCTTGATTACATTTGTTTAAGAAGTGTGATCAAGGCACATTTGTCTGTGGTATTACGTCTCAAACTTACAAGAACATGAAGAGAAATTGAAGGAAGTACAACAATTAAAACATATAACATGTCAATACCAAGAGCAAGTTCGCAATCTAGAGGTGAAAGCCCGAAACCCTCTAGAGGGAAGATGAATCTTTTTATTTTTATTTGTTTTTTATGTGAGTTTAATTTGTTTGAACCTTCTGGAAAAGTAGATAAATATCAAAATAAAAAATATGTGGTAGACTTAAGTTAACTTGGAAGCAAGTAAATCATTATGATTTAATAAAATCTGAAAGTTTGGGAAGAGTTGAAAATCGAACATTACCCAATGAGCTTGAAATTTGAAACTCTCGAGGGTCTAAAGTCTGACCAATCTAAAACAGTCATGAAAGCAATGCTCAAATCAGTCAAAGATTGAACTGGTCACCAATTCAATCATAAACTAACAAAAACCCAACCAAAAGAAAATCTTCAGATCTTAAACATTAACAAAACTCTCAAATCCAAGAAGGTAAAAAAAGAAAAATCAGATTGAAAGTACTTATTTCAAATTTGAGACTTGGAGCCAATCAGGTAGCATACAAAGTCAGAATATAAGCTCCAAATACTATTAACGTAAAGCAAAAGAGTCATCAGACATGAATATCTAAAACAAAGTCCATAATCATGTTGGTCTTTTTCATTAACAATCTCCATGTAGGTAACTGAAGACATTTAGGAGCATCAAGGACCAGTTTTAAGGAGCATAATTTCAAGTCATAATTTGAATAGACATGACACAAGTCTGAGTTTTTTCTTACATGGCAGGAAAATAGCCAGTCCTAGCAAGGCTAATTTGACATTCCAACCTATCGTAACAGAAATAGACTTGGCCCAACTTGAATGCCATATTTTACTCATTTTGACTATTATGTTGAGATAATAAAATGTTATGTTTTAATTTCTCTTACTGCATATATTTGATGCATCAAGTTCTGTAAGGTTTTATTTTTATCCATGGTACTTAAATAATATAACCATGTCATTGATGTCCTTTCCTTTGCTATTTCTATATTCATTTGCAACTTTATTCTGCACATGGTTTCCTACTGTAACAGGCAAAACATGGAATATTATGTAGTTTGGTTTTATTTCAAGGTCTCTAGAACATACACTGGAAGGGACAGATACATTTTGTTTAGATATTCATTGGTTCATGGGGTGAATTGGGATCCTGCAAGCCTGCATGCTCTCTGTGGTAGGATGTGCCCAACTGTCTTTAACCTTGGAGCGCTACTCTACACTCCACAAATTCCATCAGCACATTTGCAGCTGGGTTATGTCGTGTAAGCAAGTTTTCTCGGGCAAGATTGACATTGAAACTTTATAATCATCTAATTTAGATGTCTGAATTGGATAGCCTCCCATATAAAAGAGTTGACAGACATAAGCTACATTCATTAACATGGATGATTATTAAAGTATGGAATTCACCTTCAAGGATGAAAAAGATGGAACTTTTACAGCATGCTTTTTATTTGTGCCCTTGATGGTTGTACAGATGAATAGGAGTTGAAATTTAAAATTTTACCATGATATTGCTCTGGTGTTTTCAAGTAAGACCCATGAAAAGGATAATGTAAAAAAACAAAAATCAACAAAAATCAACATTAATGCCCTGTTTGGTAACACTATTAGACACCTATATCACTATTAATTTTAAAATTGATATTGATAGTAATCACCTTGAGGTGTTTGACTAATAATATCAATTTTAAAATTTATAGTGCAAACAATACATGTTATGTAATACAAGTGTCCACTTGTATCAATTTTGATATTGATACTCCATCTTCTAGAAGTATCAATATCAATACTAATATAGTATCATTTTTGATACTCTAACCAAACAGGCCATAAAGTAAAAAAAGAGCACCTTCAGATGCTTCAAGAGATGCTGCCGATCAAGAAGTTGAGAACAGGACAGCCTGCAGTACAGAAAAATGACTATATATAAGTGTTACATGATCTAAAATCATAAATTTAAACCTATGTAAACAAGATACTCTTAATCTAAGATGTGGTACCAACCGGCTGTATCTACTCCAAGGAAGGACCTTGAATATGTGCAGGGGCGTCGAAGGATGCAAGTTGCTGTGTAGAAGATCCAACGCCTTATGACGTGCTCTCTAGCGTTGCTCCAACGAGATCAGTTGGGGGGACGGACATATGTGGGTACTTAAACAGAGTAGGGTTGGAGTAGAAATCGGATGGTTAGTACGTAAATCAGAGTCAGGATAGAGAAGGAATGTTGTTTACGGTAAGGGTGCTTACCTCGACTCAGTCCCCATATATCCGGACTCATAGTTGCCTCCGCTGGTCATATTATTTAGGAAAGGAGCATCGTTTCCAACGGAGGAATCAGAGTCGGAATTGAGGTCGGAGGAATCATCAGAGGCTATCCAACGGAGGAATCAGAGTCGGGATTGAGGTCAGAGGAATCATCAGAGGCTATAGACGATGATAATAAGGAAGGAGCAGGTGGCTTACCAGGTCGAGACGAAGAAGAAACAAGCCCGCCAGGTGAGACCCTTGGCGGCTGGCGGCGGCGGCGCGTCGCCATGCGCCCGGGTGTCTGCCTCGCGGGAGTGGTGGGGGTGGCGGAGGCAGCGGAGCTGTTCGTGGCCGGGGAGGGGGAGGTGCTGATGGCGGAAAGGGTGCACATGACGGCGGCGGCGTCCAGAAGGGGGCGTTTCTTCTCGGGGCTGAAAGAGATACCTGAGGAGCTGGAGGAGGGAGAGGGTTACTGCGGCGGCTACGGCGGGGAGGGGACGGCGTTGGATGAGGGGGCGAGGGCGAAAGAAGAGGAGGGTCGACAGTCGGAGGTGAACGTACGCCAAGCGGCTCCTAAGCGTGAGGGGCAGGGGCTTTCGTGTGGCAGCTGCTGGTCGGAGGGATGGAAGAGTACAACGACGACTTCGGGCTTGTGCCGTGGGAGAGGCCTTCTCTCTGCAAATTGATGAAGGGACACTCCTGCAGGTTGGCTGCCATCCATTACGGGGCACACCGGGGAAGGAAGAAATCCAAGCTCGTGTTGACGCTGGAGGGACTACTGATGAGATGAGAAAGACCTCCAGGCCGAGCCATCGAACGGTCGGAAAAAAAACGGTGAAATCGGACGGTGCAACATGGGAGGACGAAAAAACGGGATCGCCGCTTCTATATACTAGGTTAGACTAGTTAAAATTACGTGCTTCGCAGCTGTGCGCACAAAATTTTGATATTTATAAAATAATATTTTTTGTAAAAAACAATATTTATAATTAATTTAAGTATGAACTAATAGTTGATAAATTTTAAGTTACTTTTTATTGTTAAAAAATGTACATGAAAAAATTTATGCGATTTAACATTAAATTAAAATTCATCTTATCATTTTAATATATTCACTTGGAAAATAAATTTAAAAATTTTACTTCGATAGACCATAACATCAATATTTTTAGAAAAATATAAATATACGTGTTGATATAAAAATATTTTATTTTAAATGTAAAATTAAAAGATCGTGATTAAGTTCATTTACTTACTTGTTTTAACGACAACTCTCTAATAATTCATTTTTTTTACGAGATAGAGTTTCTATACATTTGTGCGTGGGTTGCAACAGGTGATCCATACACTAAGATACACATGCTGCGTGTGGGCCGATTCAAGATCTCAGATCTCAAAGTTCCAAACGGAAAAAAAGCCAAACACCATCAATTCCAAAAACTAAAACCAAGGGGCTGGGGATAACATATAGGGTTACAAAGTGCATGATTAATTCCACCATCAGAAAGGGCGAGATGATAGATGTAGACATTGATTTCATCAAAAGAGAAAGTGAAAACATTTTATATCTGACATCATGATAAAATACCTCACCCTCGGCGATGGCTGCCGTGTGCAGCGATCAACCTTCACAGATGGCCCTATCATATGTTTGCATTAAGGGGGCATGTACTCCACAATCACCAAAGCGCCTAGTGCTCCAAGTGCCTGCCACATATGACATATCGAAAGCGTCAAAGTGAGATCGATTATGGCTCAAAATTCTAGTATTCAGCTAAGTAATTTCATGAAAAACATACAACAGTTAATGCTAGCAGAGAAGAGAAACTGAAAAAAAACAAACAAAATGGTGAAGGTGTGACAAGTGAATGCAGCAGAACGGAAGGGAGTTGGTAGGTAGGTAGACAATGGTCCCATTCAATTGGAAGCAAACGGGTTACATAGAAGGGCAGTGTTCGTTGACACGAGAAGACCAAGAACAGATCTATGAAAGACCATCACTTGAAAATAGAAGAAACGGGTGTAAAAAAGAATACAGTCAGGAATGCTAAGGGGTATATGGAAGAGAAGAGTCAGGTTCGTTAGTATGTAAATGCCTTTTCATGAGATATGGAAATCCTTCAAGATTGTCTAAACCTGAAGTATTGAAGATCGACAAAATCCAAGACTCCAAAAGACGAGGCATCTGGGAAGTACGGGAATACGGTAATCCTTTAAAAATCGAAAGTTAGTACGCGATATGAGAATCCAAGAATGCGAAAACATGTAAAACAAAAATCTGTAAAAATCACCAACCAGAGACATTTAAACCATAAAACCTTAAAAAATTGAAACTACGAATGTTGGAAGTTCATAAACTTGAGGGTCTGATAAAGAAAGAAAAGAACAAAGATTATAATATGAATAAAGGTTGAATATAAATAAAAAAATCAAATAAACTTCAACTGAGAGGGTACGAAGAATTCTTTAAAAGAAAATTACTCTTTAAACGCTGTCATAGTGAAGAAAAATAAGCAATGAATAGAATCGTCGATGCATAAGTTTGTTTAGAAAATGAACATCACAATTTTAATCATGGATAAGGTCCAGACAACAGTTGCCCTGAGAAGGTGCATTTTACTAATATGCATTCCTGAAAATTCAGCTTTGTTTGGTCTTGAGAAACATTTTCTTCAGGTCACGCACAAAGAAAATTTGTATTAAATTAACAAGGTGCACATGATAATTTAAATTTAAACATTTCTTTCCGAAAATCTCTAGAACCAAACTTGCGTAATTATACATGGACAAAAACCAGACTATCTAGCATCTTAAAATTCTAAGTGTAAACTACAAGATAAATTACACATCGTGGGTACAAAGATGGAATGAAAGTATCACTGGAAAGGGAATCAGATCACTAAGACCACATGTGGGAGAGAGCTCACAACCCGGTCCCACTTCGCTAAGCGTATACTCTTCGCAACCGGTGAGCGAGAACCCATTCATTCCTTCAAACACCGCATAGCAAATCGACATTCAACCAAGGCTGATGCCGGGTACAAAAACAAAGACAAAAATAGAATTCTCCATTATTCCCAAGTTAAGCAAATACCATGTTAAGCAGAGAATTCCCTGATCCTTTGAATAGAAGATTGGTATGTTAAACAAAATCTCGTATCAGACTGATACACATGACACCATACATCATATTTGGAAAAAGTTTACAAGATAACTTGGGCAATCGTTCAACCACTACCTATGAGGCTCATTTGCACCATCAGCTCGATGTATAGTTATGCAAAAACTACCAGTCTGAAAACCATGCAACATTAAGATGCATATAAACAATTATCACAAGTGAATCAATATTAAAAATAATAATAAGGTAAATTTAGTCATTCATTAACCTTTAAATTGATCATTTCTAACTTCAAGCAAAGGTGAATTTGGCATCTTAAATTTACGAATTAACTTCAGCTTCGTAATTCTTCCGATCACTGTAGGTAAAGTAAGATGCTTGCATTGATCATGCATAAGAAATGTAGATATTCTATGTTTATGATTTTGGAAAATTAGTCCCAACGCTCCTAAGATTACAAACACAGAATGACTACCAGTCACATGTATGCTCTGGCAAAATGTCGTCTTGACCCCTCTTCGGCAGACCTGTATGTTATCATACGTTATTGTTAAGTAGTGTGAATAACTACCAACCTCTAAAGGAGCTCGAAATCTTCTACTTCATGGTCTATTTGCTCACTTTGTAAATTGGTGTCAAGTGTCAACTACACACTTATGATACCCAACTGCATATATTTATTGTTTAAAAATTAAATGCACAAAAATGGAAAAAGATAGAAATATAAAGAGTTGAACACACACAAGACAAAATCATGCAACAAAATTTCATGTAGAGTGCATCACTTGAAAATTGAAACATTTATGCCTCCAATAGTACTCATCCTTTCCTCTCAAGACAATCCTCTGGTTAGACAAAGTACCTTGTCGTACCTGTAAACATAATCAGAATTTCAATTGTGAGAGTCATTTGAGTGTAAAATTAGCCAGTCTATCTCTTGACTGTGTGCACGTCATGGTTGGGGTGAGTCCAAGATTACCCTTCGAACCATATATTGTAAATGTTTTTCCAGAGCCAGTTGCCCATATGTAAAAATACACACATTATACCCATCTACTGCTGACTGCACTAAATACTGCATTAACATTGCATAAGGTTAGAAGCAAATAAAAATACGAATACAAATAAGTTCAGAAATGGCAATGAAGCACAAGATGTTGAAGCACAAGATGGAACATGTCAAGATTTCAAATGATGTAGACAAGTATTGAATTCGTTACATACTAAAGCCTAATAACTAAAGAACAAATGTAAGAATTGAAGCGAGAAACAAAGTGAGAAATAGTGGTCTAAACTCTAATGTAATTACCTGATCATCATTCTTTTTAGACTCCTTATATGCCTTAGATAACTCCTGTGCATGTTTCTCGTATACATCAAGATTTCGGGGCTTGACAGATTGTGCATAGTCTCCATTAACTGATCCATTAGCACCAGATCATGCTTTTGAGTATCTACGGAGCATTACATCATTTATGCGTGTCCGAAGAGCAACACAAATTTCTTCCCCTTACACAATTGGAAACCAAAATATAGTTCTGATTCTGCACCCTTTCATATAGAACTTTCAAAAGAAGTAGGATAGCCTCAAGTAAAAAAATAAAGTTTTATCATAAACCTGTTTGGTTTCAAACTGGAAAAGCCAAATTCACAGAAGCATGCATCTAAAACCAAATTTTAAGATTGTTAATTCATAACCAAAATCAAAATCAATTCTCAAATTGAGTTTGAATTCCAACTCTAAAACAAATTCAAATTCACAAAATAAGTTTTAACTCAAATCAAATGAAATTAACTTGAATCAAATTCCCCAAATCAATCAAATACAAATCAGGAAGAACCCAGACAAATCTATAATCTAAAAGTTGTAAGATTCAAAGAAATTGAAACACTTTCTAAAATTGATACTTGTAAATTCATTTGTAAGTTCTCGGAACAAGTAAGCTTTGTTAGGATGGCAAGCTATGACTCTACGACGCTCTAAAGTGCATTTGCTAGTATCACAAGACGACATATTTTCAGACTGACTGTAGCTTCACCATACGTGCGAACAAACATACGTATATATGTACACAGATTGATACATATTTGTCAACATATTCATTCAAATGCACGGCTCCAGTTTGCGTTGAAGAAGAAGAGCATTGACCGACCACCCAAGAAATGCATAATAGATTGGCTAAAAAATCGATATAAGCCGAAGACATTGATGATATTGATATGAGATGATCATGAACACTCGAACAAAGGAGATATTAAAATCGCACGTTAGACCAAAGCCTCCGTCGTCGAGAACAACACCAGATCAGCCAAGACGGCCGAAGTAACCGCCAGACAACGGGAGGCGCCGACGGCGCTTGGGGAGAGGGCGGGCACATCCGATGAGGTTGTCTCCAGAGGATCGTCGAAGGCAGGCGACACTGGGGAAAGAGACGTACCGGGCATTTCACGGGGCAAGGCGGGCGTCAGGTCGAAGCTGCGGGGTGGTAGATTGTATGCGGGAGAAAGAGTGGTTGTTGCGGTGGACGGAGCAGCGGCCTGCGAATGAAGGAGGCGAGGCGCCAGCCGTGGTGCCGGTTCGGGGTAGGACATTGATGAACTGATGTGTGTTAGATGCGGTGCCAGCGCGAGGGGATGGCAATGGCTCAGACGGCGAGGCTGGAGTGGAGGAAGGAGACGAAGTGATGTAGGGTGACACCGATGCCGGTGTAGGCGATGGCAACGGCTTAGACGGGGAGGGCGCCGGAGATGTTGGCGCCGGTGTCACGCCCCGGATTTCCTAACCTGCGCAGAGGAATAAATCCGGGTACGGGACTGGGGAATTAACCCCTAAACTGCGTCGGTTTGGGAAAAGTAATGAATCACAGGTCCCATTTCATTAAAATAAATAATTCAATCCAAAAATAAATCATACATTGATTTCAATATAAACCATTCATAAACCAAATTCTCTAAGCCTCTTCTGCACTAAACCTGATCCACTACGCTTCTGCTGCGCTACTTGATTACCTGAAAAATGTTAATGGAATAGAAATGAGTCACACGGACTCAATAGGACTTATACCCAACTTTCCTATTATATTAATCAACCTAAATGGTAGCAATAAATGATAAAATCAACACAAATCAGATTATATCACAATCACTAAACTAATTATCAAGATTCAATTATTTATTCTAGGTCCTTTCCAAAATCGATTAACCGAATGAGCTTGACTCTACATGAACCAAACTATTTATCACTTAACCAACTGATCTATTCTATATGCCATGCCATACGGACTTACATGAGCCTACTATGCATGCCTCAATACTATTTCGGTTCCATATGTACGAGTAAATCATATGCTATACTTGGCGATCGTCACTCCGGCCTATAAATATATATAAGAAGTACCATATAGTAAGCTAAATCCCAAAGTACGTCTAGGCATGGGCGTACTTAGGATAAACCGCGGTATCCGGGATCGAAGGATGCACCGGATCAATCTATTTCCACCACTTCCCACGGGCGATTCTATCATAGGCTGGAGGAGCAAACATTACATCACATGCATCACAGCATCAATAACATTTCACAAGCAAGCCATACAATTACTCAGACAATTTCATTTCAATTCAATATCCCAATACACACAATTATTGAATTCAATATGCAAATTTACCAAACCAGATTTACACAGTACCAAGTCCTGCAGACCATCCAATTCATGCATATATTCAAGCAAAAGACCCAATCAGGAACAATAATTCAATTATACTGCAATTCATGCAATTGACCCAATCAGAAATATGCAACATAATTAAACAGATTAAACTCAATTAATTACAATTCGATATCAATTCATAAAATGATGCATATTACATGATCATGCAGTTATTAATATTAATCAATCATATTCTTTCGTTATCAAGTAATTTCAAATTATCTCAATTAACTTAAATAAATCAAGATCATTCATAACATAGATCGAATATAACTATGTTCATAAAAAAATTATAATTCTATTTCTATAAATTAATATAACCAATGTATTTGATCACCACAATATTTAACTAAATTCTATGATTACTAAACAATAATTAATCACGTTTATGACTAACTAAACCAATTCATAAAAATGAATACAACCACGTATGAATGACATGATTGACATTTAAATAATCACATGCAGATAATTAAATAATTAAACTACCATTTATCACTAATTTCTAACTATTTATCTAATAAACACATTTTAACATGTTAATTAGTATATCGGTATGCTAAGGATAAGTTGGGATGCCTACCTCAAGGCGATCGATAAATTCCCAAGTTTTGGAAATCCAAACCGGTTCAATTACGAGGTGACCGAGTCGATTGCGGCACCGAGGTATCCTCCAATCCTATTGGCATTAAAAAATGGTAAATTGGTTAATTAACTCATCTAATTTAATTAATGAAATAATTAGGAGGAGAGAGAGGGAGTTAATCAGGAGAGAGAACGAGAGTGTGCGAGAGAGAGAGAGAAGAGAGAGAGGAGAAAGAGAGTGCGACAGGGAGGAGAGAGAGAGAGGGGGAGAGAGAGAGAGCGCAGGCGGGGAGAGAGAGAGAGCGCGTGGGGGGGGGAGGAGAGAGAGGCCGCAGGGTGGCACTGCGCCGCCCCACCCCGCGGCACAGCCGCATGCGCCGGTGGCCACCCGCCGGAGGCGCGGCTGGTGGGGAGAGAGAGGGAGCTCGAGGGAGAGCACGCGACGGAGGAGGGAGAGAGAGCGGGAGAACGCGAGAGAGGGAGCGCGGCGGAGGGGGGAGCGCGGCGCCGGCCGCAACGACAGCGCCGGAGGCGTCGGCATCGGCGTTGGCGACGGCGACGGCGGGAGGAGAGAGGGAGAGCGGCGGCGACGTCCGCGGCGGTGGATGGCGGCAACGTCGATGGCAAACCGAGGGCGGTGAGGCGGCGTCCGCTGTGACACTCCATCGGACGGATGTAAAATAAATTCGGGTGATCGTACGGTGACAATTCGGCAGGACGAAAAATGGGATCGCCACTTCTATATACTAGGTTAGATATATGAAAGCCAATACTGTTTCGTTAATAATAGAGATAGAGGAGAGTAGGGCTGTCAATGGATTGGGCTCACCCGCGGGCTCTCGGGCCGGGCCGGCCGTGGACAATGTTTCGGGTCAGTGGATTTGGCCCGCGGGCCAAAGATGGATCACGTTGCGGGTCGGAGCGGGCCTCTCCAACTTTCACTCGGGGTTTCGACGGCGAGCGAGCGAGCGGAGCAAGAGGGCGACGGCGAGCGAGGGCGCTACGGCGACGGCGAGCGACGGAGCGAGGGCCCCGCCCTCCTACCGCCGAGGGCGTGCGTGCACCTCCCGCATCGTCTCTCCTACCGCCGCCGCCCCACCGCCGCCGGGAAAGACCTTCGAGGAGGTTTCTGGCCTCCCTACGGGCCTTCCCCGTCTTCTCCGGCGCCGGCGCCCCCTCCTCCTCCTTTTTCTTCAGCTTCTCCCTCTCGGGCCTTCTCGCCGCACGTGGACCCGGGCGAAGCTGAACCTGACGGAAGCCATCGACCGCCCGCGAGCTGCGCGCCTCCTCACAGAAACCAGACAGGTCGGCGTCTTCTTCTTCGTCTTCTTCTTCTCCCTCCCCCCCCCTTTTATAGACCACCGTGATGAAGCTGGAAACCGGCGCTGGTTTCCCTCCCGGCGGCGAGAGATGGAGTCCGTGGACGGGTGTCACGGCAGGAACTGGTTTTGGGGTCCTCGCCACCGGCCGGTGATCGCTATCTGCACTCGAAGAAAAAAAAGGGATCTTTGCGGTCCCCGGATGCCCACCAGACGGCCATCTTCTCTTCCCTTCCATGAGTGCTGCACTGAGCTTTCGTTGACCCTTCTATCGAGAGAGAGAGAGATGGGGGCGGAGCAGAAAGAAGCTTCGTGCAGCGCGCGTGCAATTATTGATCGTAACAACGACACAGATCTGAATGAGAGCCGTTCAAACTTCTTTCCTTCAAAAGAAATCGGATTTTTTTTCTGTTTTGGCGTCTCCGGAGAGAAGAATCGAATCGATGTGGGCATCGTGAAAATTGTTCCGTTCTTCCGCGCCCTCTGGTTTTCAAGCATTTTTCGCATTGTATGAAATGGATACTGTGTCAATTATGTGATCCGGATGCATATGGAGATCGTCTCTGTTTCACCTCCTAGTGAAAGAAGATGACGTGCGATTGTATGTATATATATCTGATAAATTAGGACTGCAGCTGCAACATATGACAGTTTTCATAATTTAGCAATTTTTCAGGTCTTTAGAGCTTCTCTAATTTTCTGATTATTTTTTGTATTCAAAGATTCTGATTTGTGAAAATTTTTAGACTTTATTAACTACAAATCTCTTGGTTCTTACATTTTCATGCAATTTTCAGACCATTCAAATATTTTGATTTGGTAGAAATTTAATTTTTGTATCATATTTATATTTTTTATTTTGAATTTTATACATTTTTATATTAGAAAAGATCGGGCCGGGCCGGGTCGGGCCGGGCCAAATTTAAATTTTATGCGGGCCGGGCCGGGCCGGGCCAGAAATACAATGCGGGCCGGGTCGGGCCGGCCCGTTCTATTTTGAACTGGGCCTGTATTGGGCCGACTTCGGGCCGGGCCGGGCCCGGCCCATTGACAGCCCTAGAGGAGAGCACGCTCCTCAAGTCAAGGCTCGTAACTAATTAATGTTGGGGGGGGGGGGATATTGCCTTTGTCATCTATATACATATGGATGCATGCTCTCGAATGTTGGAGTGGGTATCATTCTACGTCAAATGCTTGAGAATCAATGTGCTAGCTCCTCGTGTATTTTGGATCTCTTAACTATTTAACTCGGGTTCTAAAATTTGTAAGAAAAAAATATCGATCAGAGCAGGTACTGATACACTTTTAGTCTACCTCTCTCCAGAATATAATATTCAAAATTCGAATATCACTGTTCTTTAGAATAAATACGATGCATTCGATTAATGTTCAACCTTAACGTCTGAAGTTTAACTAACATTAGTAAATTAATAAAAAAAGACTACAATATATATATATATTCTTTCTTCCCGACGACTTCGTCTCCGTGTGACACGCCATGGCCGGGATTAATTATCTAATGACTAGAGAACGATGGACCGCTGATGCCTCGGAGGTGGAGGAGACGCGCAGCGTAATGGGCAAATACCCCGTGCTTCGCCCAATCGGCCAAGCACCACTATTTATAGCATTCATTTATGAATTACATGGTGGCAATGCGCCAATCAAAGAATAGCGGAAGAATGGTGAAAAGGTTACAATCAAAAATAGAGAATATGCTCTGCCAAGACAGTCCCCAGCAGAGGCCGGTAGTGAGTGCGCAGCCGGTAGTGAGTGCGCCCGATGGAAGCTTCGAGAGAGGCGTCTGTAATTCTGTAATTAGCCTTTGAATTTAACACTCCCCCTCAAGTTGGTGGAGGGTATCCTTGTACCAACTTGCTTGCGTGTATATGAAATTGATTTTTTGGTAGGCCCTTGGTGAATATGTCAGCGACTTGATCGGCTGACTTTGTGTGTACTGTTTCTATCAAACCGCTCTTGATCTTTTCTCTAACAAAATGGCAATCGATTTCTATGTGCTTTGTGCGTTCATGGAATACTGGATTTTCAGCAATGTATATCGCTGCCTTACTATCACAGTGAAGCTTTGCTGGTTCGGTCTTTATTCCAAAATCTGTCAAAAGAGATGCCAGCCATTGTATTTCTGCAACTCCGGCGGCCATTGCTCTATATTCTGACTCAACGGATGATCTTGAAATCGTGTGCTGTTTTTTTGTTTTCCATGAAATTGGGTGAGTTCCAATATATGTGACATACCCGGTTGTGGACCTTCTAGTGATCGGGCATGATGCCCAGTCGGCATCTGTAAATATTTGAACATACAATGGTGAGCTGGACTGGTAGTATAACCCTTTGTTCGGAGCTCCCTTGACATATCTTACAACCTGTAGAGCATTGTCCATATCTCCTTTTGTAGGTTTTGTCATGAATTGAGTGAGATAATTAACAGCATACATTATGTCTGGTCTAGTAACGGTTAAGTACATCACTTTTCCTACAAGCCTTCTGTAGGAACTTGGGTCTTGTAGAGGCGCCTGATTTTCAGAATGTTTGCATGTTGGATGGTTTCCCATTTGTCATTCCAACTTCTTCAATAATGTCCAAGGCGTATCTTCTTTGTGTTAGAAAGATACCTTGCCGAGATCTGGAGAGTTCTATCCCGAGAAAATACTTGGGCTCCCCTAGGTCTTTCATGTGGAATTCTTTAAACAGTTCTTCTTTCAGCAGGTGAATTGTATCAAGACAGCTTCCTCCAATCAGAAGGTCATCTACGTATATGAGTACAACTGTAATAGTGTCACCCCCCTTTTAATAAAAAGGGAATAATCTGCCATGGACTGTTCATACCCAAAGTTAATCAAGAAGGAAGCCAGCTTTTGGTACCAATTTCTGGATGCCTGTTTTAGACCATATAGGGACTTTAGCAATTTGCAAGTGAGTTTCTCCCCCTGTCTTCCATATCCAGGGGGTATGTCCATATATACTTCTTCATTTAGTTCCCCATGTAGGAAAGCATTTTTAACATCTAGTTGAAGAAGTTCCCATCCTTTAATTGTAGCTATTGAGATAAAACACCTGACTGTGGTGAGCTTGGCAACCGGGGAGAAGGTCTCATGATAATCTACGCCCTCGAGTTGTGTGTATCCCTTCGCCACTAGTCTGGCTTTGTACCTAGCTACGGATCCATCTGCATTATACTTTGTCTTGAAGATCCACTTGCATCCTACAGTCCTCTTGTTCTTGGGGAGTTCAGTTATTACCCAAGTTTGGTTCTCCTCCAATGCTTTTATCTCATTCTCCATGGCATCTTTCCAGCATTTCATTCTGCAAGCTTCAGTAAAATTTACAGGTTCTGTTTTTTTGTCAAGAGACATAAGAAGTGCTAGGTGTTTTGGAGGGTATCCTTGATAGGAAACGTAGTTGGACACGTGGTAAGGTGATACATGGCATGTATTGACCACATAGTCTTGGAGGTATGCTGGCTGATGTCTGGTCCTCCGCAGCCTTTCTATGTGTTGAGTGACAAGTTGTTCATTTGGAGTTGGAGGCTCATTTCTTTGAGGTGCGGCTGTATGTTCTGGTGTGGTGTTGGACAGGTTTGGGTTGATATCTCTTATGGGTAAAGGGATTGGTGTTTCGTGGATGATGTCTGGGTGTGACTTTTGGTATTTGTAAGGGAATATCTTCTCGTGAAATGTCACATCCCGGCTGGTAAAAATTTTCCCAGACTCAATATTCATCAATGTGTAGGCTCTTTGATGCGGAGGATAACCCAGGAAAATGCATGGCTGGCCTCTTGCGGCAAACTTATCATTTTGTAGGTGAGAGGTGGAAGAGAAACACAAGCATCCGAATGTTCTTAATTGTTCATAGTTTGGGGCCTTATGAAACAAAAGCTCATAGGGACATTTGTCCCCCAAGTTTTCCATGGGTTGTCGGTTGATGGTATGAGCTGCAGTCATGACACAGTGGTTCCATAGGCTTATAGGTACATTACTGTGGAATCTGATGGCTCTAGCAACATCTAGGATGTGTCGGTGCTTCCTCTCAACAATCCCATTTTGTTGAGAGGTGTGAACACAAGTGCGCTCATGAAGAATCCCATTAGAATCAAAAAAACTTTGCAATTCGATGTTAACAAATTCTGTCCCATTATCGGTTCTAATTGTCTTAATATGGGATCTGAATTGTCTTTCAACATAACTATTAAAACTCTTGAGAATGCCAGCAACATCGGATTTAAATTTGAGCATATAGACCCAAAGGAATCTAGTATGATCATCAACAATAGACAGAAAATACTTAGCTCCAGAGTTAGATTCGACATGGTATGGCCCCCAAACATCACAAAATAACAAATCAAAAGCTTGGGAGGCCCAGCTCAAGCTATGTTTAAAAGGCAAACGTGGCTGTTTTGCCTTGGGACAAACTAGACAACTAGAGTCATCAAGAAGGAAACGTAATCTCTTGGAAAGAAGCTTCATCTTCTCGGTTGAAGGATGTCCTAGTCTCATATGCCATATACCGCAGTTGCTGACTTCAGAGGATAAACATAGGGGTTGTAAGTCTTTGTCAAAAAAGAACAGCCCATCCTTTTCACGGCCCCGCCCAATGATCCTTTTTGTGTTCAGATCCTGTAACACACAGTAGGAGGGGAAGAAGGTGACGGAGCACTGATTCTCCTTAGTAATTTGACTAATAGACAGGAGATTATACTTAAATGAAGGTGCGTGAAAGACTGTTTTCAGGTTAATACTCTGATTTAGTCTGACCGGTTTGAAAATGAAAATTTCAGTGCATGATCCGTCTGGGAGTTGTATACCTGTGGGCTTGTTAGGCAGGATGGCCTGGTTGTCGGTAGGAGGATTGGCCGAAATGTGAGTGGTTGCTCCTGAATCCAGCACCCATGTGTCTTCATGATTAAAAACAGAACGTGTAGTATTAATGGCATGCAAAGAGATGTGGGGAATACCTGTCTCCAACAGTCTTATAAGATTGGCATATTGATCCTCTGAAATCGGTGGCGGCCTGTTCTGGGATTTCTTGGAGTTGCCTTTGTTTGGTGGATATCCATGTAGTTTGTAGCATTGTTCTTGAGTATGTCCCGGAATTTGACAGTATGTACATCGAGCAGCATTAATTTTGAAACAACTCTTCCTTGTGTGTCCTCCGATATTGCAATGAGAGCACCACCCTCTTCTATCTCCTGTTCTGGCCGGTTTTGCATTTTCTCTGGTTATCATAGCTGAGTGTTCGTGGATTAATGGACCTTGTATGAGCCTTTGTGCTTCGTCTTGGAGGACAAGGGAGTATGCTTTGCCAATGAGTGGCAGTGGATCCATCAGGAGGATCTGGCTCCTAACTGCCATGTAGGTGTCGTTAAGCCCCATGAGGAACTGCATCAGGTGTCTTTTCTCAATATAAGCACTGTCGGATGAAGGCTCCAATTGGGCGAGCTCATCCCAAAAGCCTTTGAGGGTGTTGAAGTATTTGGTTACTGATTCACTGGCTTGTTTCAAAGTAGACACTGAGCGCTCCAGATTGTAGATTCTGGGACCACTCGCAGGTGAAAAACGTTGCTTTAAATCGGACCATATTTCATATGCTGTGTCTATGTACAGAACTGATGCAACGATTTCCTTATGTATAGAGTTGAGAAGCCAAGATATTACCATGTTGTTGACTCTCTCCCATGATTTGAAGATCGCTTCGTTCTCAGCCGGCTTTGTGATGGACCCATTTACGAACTCAAGCTTGTTTTTTGCAGACAGTGCTACGACCATGGCCCTTTGCCATGAAATGAAGTTTTCACCCATGAGTAGTACCGAGACCAAGATAGTACCTGGATTATCGGATGAACTGAGGTAGTATGGGCTGTTGATCTCGTTGATGAATGTGGCCTGCTCATTGTTGAAGACCTGAGAAGCCGGCGCGTTGCTCTCAAATCCCTCCATGGTGCCTGCTCTGATACCAACTAGAGAACGATGGACCGCTGATGCCTCGGAGGTGGAGGAGACGCGCAGTGTAATGGGCAAATACCCCGTGCTTCGCCCAATCGGCCAAGCACCACTATTTATAGCATTCATTTATGAATTACATGGTGGCAATGCGCCAATCAAAGAATAGCGGAAGAATGGTGAAAAGGTTACAATCAAAAATAGAGAATATGCTCTGCCAAGACAGTCCCCAGCAGAGGCCGGTAGTGAGTGCGCCCGATGGAAGCTTCGAGAGAGGCGTCTGTAATTCTGTAATTAGCCTTTGAATTTAACATAATGGGATTTGAGTTACTGCATGCGTTTAAAAATCAGTCGATAGGTTCAAACGGACAGTTCATCTCCAGCTGCATTCGTAATATTATTGTCACCTAATAAAATAGAGGATGCGAGATGGGCACCGTTCGTGAAGGCAGATAATCAATGCGGGGGAAGTGAGCATCTAGCTAGATCTGGCTATCCGAGCAATTTAAATATTGCTTTTGCCATCTAATTAATTCATCTGGGTCGCGTACTCTCTTGATCATCTTCATCTGGGTCATGTGCGCAGCACTTCAGTACCGTACCGTACTGAACTGCCTAGAATAATACCTTGGCAGTAGGTGATTTTTGGTCGCATTTTAGAACCTTAATTTGCTACCTTCGCGTTGATTGAAGGTCATAAAATAGAGCCGTGTGACTCATCAGCTTCTTTCTTTTCCTACAAGTGGCGATCACGTGAGCTCTTGATCTCTCCTGTCCTTTTATGTCCAAAAATAGGGATAAGTCATCTTGACTATTAGTGGGATATATCTAACGTTCTTAGTTAGGTTTTGAGGATACGACCTGTTCGGCACTCCACTCTCCTCGTCTCCGGTTCAGTGCCTCCCTTTTCCCTTGACTCTCGACAGTGCTGCCCTCTCTCAGTGAACATAACTCTTCCAGTAGACTCACGATGAATGAAGTGAACATGGCGGTGCTCCTCTTCTCCTTCTGCAACAGCGGCCCTGTAGAAATCCCATCATTGAAAGAGTCCAATTTCCACCTTTCTCGGCATTGGCCAATTTAGAGCACCCCAGTGTAGGTCAGTCCGAACGTCTACTTCCTGCATCATCTCTGCCGCCTCAACCTAGCCAGTTTACCACTGTTTAGTCTCCCTTGCCCAATAGGGCCACCATTTCCTACTCTAATCATTTCGAATTAAAAACGATTAGAGCATATGCTACGCAACCTCTTATTTGTTTAAATATGTCTGGATCTATTTGAGATATATTAAAGTATAGACTATACGACTCTTATTTTACCTATTATAAATTTTATCAAATTTCCTATTGCTAAATTTGGATATAAGAATTGTAGTGAGAACATCGAATGACATCTTTTTATGATGTATTATGCTCTTTCATGAACAGGCACCACATTGATATTAAAATATGTATCATTTAGATTTGTGTTTAAAGAGGCATTTTCACTAAATTTTGGGTCAAACCTAGTATATCCCCAGTGGTTTATTAACAGAACCTTGACTTTGTGTTTTGTATAACTTATTGTAATTCTTATAAGTTTTAGTTTTATTGGATCCACCACGCTTGTTGCGCGCTGGTCTACAACCATATAATAGTGTTGGTAATAGTTTTTCACAAGCACTATTAATATTGGTTGAATTAGAATATTTTTGATAAATATGTTTTGACTTATTAAAAGATTGTTCTTGGTTCTGTTTATCTATTTTTATATTTATTTATATTTTTTATCATTTTTTTGTAATTTTTTTATATTCTAAATATTTGTTAAAGTCTAATTCTAGAAACAGAAGCATCAAATTTATATTATTTTATATTATAAAAAATATATGATCTTAATATATAATTATATATTTATTATTAATAATATATTTTTATATTAGTATCAATATTAAATTATATATTAATATTTACAACTAATATATTAGTATATAAAATATTTATATATTGTAAAATTAAATTATCACTAAATAAATTTTATATAGACATAGATATAATATTATTTATTTAAAATAAAAATATATTATTATATATTATATATAAAATATAAATATTATATATTTATAAAATATAAATTATATAATAAATATATTATTAAATAATATATAATAATATATACTAAATACGTATTATATATTTATAAAATATAAATGTTTTAAATGCGGAGAAGAAGGACATTATGCAAATATGTGCCCTAAAAGAAGACAAATTAATATAGTGGATATGAATATTATAGAAGAAATCTATGATATAAGAATAGGATACGAACTTTCTGATTTAGAAAATTATGATTATGAGCTAATAACCGAAGATGAAGATGAAATAATAAATTCTTCAAATGAAGAATATTACTATGATAGTGACAACAATATAGAAGATTTAATTGATGAATTTGATCCTTTCCAACAGAATAATATTCAATATATCTATATGATGACTAATCAAGAATCAACTAAAGAGGAAGACGGAACCTCTGAAATATTCAATCTAGAAGAAGATCATGAAGGTAATAATAGACAAATGATAATTTTCGATGAAAAAATATATAATAAAATTCAAAATGCACCATGGGAAATTGAAAAAAATAAAGTCTATAAATTAAAATGGAATCTATGGAGAAAAGATAAATTATTAATAGAAAGATTTGAACAAACAATAGATTCCGTAGAGACTAATAGATCTATTACAAACATACAAATCATAAATAAAGAAAAAATAACTCAAATGCTAAAAAACTCCAAAAGAAAAGATAAAATTAAATATCTACATCTAGGAGCCATAGACATTACTATTAAAGCAAACTTTAGAAAAGGAATAGATTCACCAACAACAATAATAATTGCTGATAAGAGATTCATAAATCCAGCGCAATCCATAATAGGAATGATACAAAGTAATTTGATTTATCAATACTTAAAATTTAGAATATTTCCCCAATATTCAATAAGCCTAAATGATAGAAATATAGATGAAGGTTTATATATATACCATGAATTAAGAAATATAGAAATGACTCCTGGTAGTAAACCATTAACAATAACAACTAAATTATTAGCAAGCTTATCAGAACATAATGATATGCCAACAAAACCAATAGATCAAAATATAATAATGTTGGAAGATCAACAATCTTATTCTGAAATAATTGAACCTAAAATTGATAAAATAAGTCTTCCTAAAGAATGGCATATAGCCTTAGAAGATTTAAAACAAAAAAATAAACCCCAAATTAATAAAGAATTAATAATAGATAACAAAATGATTAAGTTAAAAAATTTAGAATATCCTTCTAGTCGATTAACAATAAAAGATATTGATGAAGAAGATATAGAGCAACCCAGATACTCTTATTGTATAGATAAATACTTAAAAAACGACCAAAATGAAATAATGACAATAGTTAAAAAGGTATATCCTAAATTAACAATGATTAAAGTTCAAGTTAAAATAAGTTCAAATAAATTACTTTGGATTAATGCTATAATAGACACCGGAGCTTCTATATCACATATAAATAGTAAAATTATAGAAGGCAATATTGAAAAAAGTAATCATATAGAACAATATATTACATTTGATGGTAAGATAGTAACATTTGAAAATATTGCTAATATTAACGAATTAAGAATCGAAGATGTTAATAAAAAACTTCATAATCTAAACTTTAAAACTTTATACACCTCTCCTGATGCAGTTGCATTAATAATTGGAAATGATATACTAAATCAATATAATCCAATTACAATAAATCCTCATACTATAACCTTTACCATTGAAACTAAACAAATAACAGTTGAAAAAATTCTAACAGATTCGTGCAATATGATACGAATGGAAAGACCTTTAAATAAAGAAGTAAAAGAATATTTATTCAAAAATTATAAAATATATGTTATTAAATATGATAGAACTGTAGATTGGCCAGAAAAATCAGAAATAGGATTTACATTATTATCAAATGAAAATGTAACAATTGTTTTTATCTTTTCTCCATAGATTCCATTTTAATTTATAGACTTTATTTTTTTCAATTTCCCATGGTGCATTTTGAATTTTATTATATATTTTTTCATCGAAAATTATCATTTGTCTATTATTACCTTCATGATCTTCTTCTAGATTGAATATTTCAGAGGTTCCGTCTTCCTCTTTAGTTGATTCTTGGTTAGTCATCATATATATATATTGAATATTATTCTGTTGAAAAGGATCAAATTCATCAATTAAATCTTCTATATTGTTGTCACTATCATAATAATATTCTTCATCAGAAGAATATATTATTTCATCTTCATCTTCAGTTATTAACTCATAATCATAATTTTCTAAATCAGAAAGTTCGTATCCTATTCTTATATCATAGATTTCTTCTATAATATTCATATCTACTGTATTAATTTGTCTTCTTTTAGGGCACATATTTGCATAGTGTCCTTCTTCTCCACATTTAAAGCATTTACATTTTTTAATATTAGATTTCTTTTTTAAGTATTGGCTATGTGGATTTATAGAGTTAGATTTAGATCTAACTTGAAATCTTTTCTTTCTATAAGGATACCTTCTTGTTCTTGGTTTATTAACAGAACCTTGACTTTGTGTTTTGTATGACTTAGTGTATGACTTATTGTAATTTTTATAAGTTTTAGTTTTATTGGATCCACCACGCTTGTTGCGCGCTGGTCTACAACCATATAATAGTGTTGGTAATAGTTTTTCACAAGCACTATTAATGTTGGTTGAATTAGAATATTTTTGATAAATATGTTTTGACTTATTAAAAGATTGTATAATAGTTGTTTCTTTACAGTAATTTCTAAAACAATTTATTGCACAATTTATTCTTGTTGATAAGCTGTCAGTTCCAGCTTTTCTTAATTCTGTTTCTTTTAAAAATGTATGATAATATTCTTTTAGTTTAGCATCCCAAGGAGATGGAAATTTATTGAAATATTCTAATTCCCAATGATTCCAGTTTGGAGGTGGTAACTTCCATACATATGTAGAATAGTCGGTCGAAAATTCTATTAGATAACATATGTTACATAATTTCATTTTTCCTAGAATTGTTTCTATATCTTCAATATTTATTGCATCAGGTCTAGTTGATGCGGTAAAGAATTGTAATAAGATAAATTGAAACTGCATTAAAGCATTTTCAAAAGATGATTGTTCTCTTATTTCTTGAAATATTTTATTATCATATTGAGATATTAATGCATAGGCTGCACTTCCTCTCATTTTACTTATTATAAAATCTATTAAATTAGGGGTAGTTAAGTTCGGATATAAAATCTGTAATGAAAACATAGAATGGCACCATTGTATTATATAATCTGCCCTATGTTGTACTGAAATATTATCTATATTAAAATAATTTTCTACTTGTATATGATTTTCTTTTATAGGAATTTTAATATTAGATGAATAATAACTATAAGGTGTTTTTTCAGTTCGTTTAGATTCTGTATTTATATTATAATCATTCCAACTATAATAACCTTGCGGTCCCCAAGTAGCTGGTCTTTTACCATATTGTTGTGTTCTTGGTATTTGTTGACTAGGTGAAGAAGCTTGAGCTGGAGTTCTTGATGTTTCTCCTTGTTCTATTGTGGGGGGGTTTTCCATAATTTCTTCAGCAGTATTTATATTAAGTTTATCAAAATTTAAATCTTCGATTGAGTCTTTAGAAGATTGTGATTGTATTTCAAAGTCTGGTGCGAAATTATATTGTTTAAATGTATCATAATTTTGTTCATAATATTCTTGAATATCACTTAATTTATTAAGTTCTGGATTCATTGTATAATTATTTATTTTAGTTTTTAAATTTTCCTTATATTGTAAAAATTGTTCAAATTCAGATTCTAGACAAACATTTATTGATTCTTGCGTGTTATATGATTTAAACAAATCTTTATAGTTAAATATAAAAGTAGGTGTTTGATTATGGTTATATTTATGATGAGGACTATGTTTAATAATCAAATTATCTTTAGATATATTAAACTTATTCTCTAAAGTTTTAAGTATTTTATACGAATTGACTCCATAATCAATTATAGTATTTTGTTGATTAAAGATATTTTGGAAGTTCTGTTTAATGTCACTAGTAGCTTCTTTATTATGACTTATATGGTGATAGTTTTCATTATTATTATTAGTACAAAAATTACTATCTAGAAGATAATCATCGTTATGTTCAGTGGACATTTTTACTCTAGATGTTCTTGATTATACTCAGATATTCCCCTTAGCTCAGTCTCAGAGCAACAATGGGTACTACACACTGAGTAAGATCAATACTACTCACTAGAATAATAACGTCTACTGAATTTTACAAAGATTTCTTTAAGACAGATAATTTCGATACTGACCTTGCTCTGATACCAATTCTCGAGGGTCTCTTGGGCGTAGGATGATGAGGACGGAGCGTTGTATTGCGCGGACGCCTCGTGAAATTCTCGAGGGTCTCTTGGGCGTAGGATGATGAGGACGGAGCGTTGTATTGCGCGGACGCCTCGTGATGTTGTGGGTGAAGCGAAGCGTGAAGAGGATGAAGCGTGGGATGAAGCGTGGAAGCGCGTGGAAGCAGTGTTGTAGCGAGAGACACTCAAAGGGATCGATATTGTTATTTCACAAGGTGCCTCTTACATGAGGTTTACATGCTCTTTTATAGCCAAGCTTACACACTATTCTGGACTTCAACAGATTTGAAATCCGAAAACTATACAATACCAGGGGCTCAATACCAGGGGCGCCCATGGTTTTATACCCGTGGTTTTACAATAGTGCAAACATTATTGTCGACCGGCTCCCCGAGGCTCAGATCGAATCTTATGCAGTACCTATATTGTGGTCTTCCATGTCATCGTCTGTTTCATCTGCCCATCTTGTAATTGTTTTTTGCCAAAGTTCCATTGTCTTTGGTCCAAGAATATTGATATCCAGCCGTTGTTGATAGCTGGGTCCTTCATGATGACTTTTATGAACCATTTTTCCTTCATCTCGGATCATTATTCTGTTATCTGTCCAACTTGGAACTGTTATTGGCCATCTCCGTTCATTCTTCATCCCTCTGATATTTTCCTGTTGTTCTAGTTCTTCATAAAAGATACCATTAAATTCATTATAATTTATTTCATATGAATATTGTGGTTTAAGTCTCCATATTTGCATTGACGGATAAGTATTACCAATAGTTATTTCTTGAAATGTAGCGGTAATGTCTATTTCAAATACTTGGATAAGAAGAGGGATCCATCCAACTATTGTTTTTATTATCATAGGAAAATTTAAATTATTTATTTGCTCTCTTGTAACTATTATTTTGTTTACTATTCCTTTTTCGATGGCATAAATACTTTGCTCATCTATTTCATGGTGTATCAGAGTTATTCTTCTTATTCCATTATTTTCAGTTATACAGTCTGCATATTCTACCATAAGTCTCATGATATGAGAATCCCATATTTTTTCATCTATTTTTTTAAATATTTCTAGGGGAAAATTTTCATTTAAATAATTATAAATAGCTATTCTCTTTGCTTTCTCTAATATTTTTGAGAACATAGAAGTATTTTCTAGATCATTTATGATATTAAGTTGTTTTTCTGGTTCTTCCTGATAAATATATTTTTCAAGAAGTGGTAACATATGATGGTAGCAAATATTGAGATAATTGCTTCTTTCTACATCTTTTTGTTGTTTTATATTTATTATTTGATTTTGCAGATGAAAAATTATATTTTGATTGCTCATTATTTTTGATTCTAGGGTGACTAGATATTCTTCTATATTCCTTATAGCAGAAATGTATTCAGGATTACTTTGCAGTCCTCCTGTATTCTTCCATATTTTATTAAGGGCTTCATGGATATTTGCGCTTAAATTTTTATTGCTCCTGTAAGAGCTTCTGGCTTGAGCCAATTGATGTATTGCCTTTTGATTTTGTGGTTTTGTCATATCAATAATTATATTTCCTTCTACAAAATTTATATTGATTTTTGGTTCACCTTTAGTAATCGGTGTAATATAGGAATTTATTGGAATATTGTTTCTTGGTACTGTATTTGCTGTATTCGAAGATGAAGCTCCTTTATTTGATATTGCTGCTTGCAGGAAGTTATTCTTCATTCTGAAAAGGTCGAGATAAATAATCAGCAACAATATTTTGATATCCAGGTAAGAAATGTATTGAATAACTATACTCTTCTAACTGCATTAGCCAACGCACTCTTCTACTATTTTGATCTTCCTTTCTATTTTTTATATAATGATATAAACCTTTATTATCAGTATTGATTTTAAAGGTCGTTGGTAACAACCAATATTTAAAACTTTTGATGGTTTTTAATATTGCTAAAAATTCTTTTTCATAAGTAGAATAATTTATTTCAGGTTTAGAGAATTTTCCAGAATTATATCCTACAACATCCTCTTTTTCTATTGTTAATATACCTGCCCAATAAAATTGGCTAGCATCAGTAGAAACTACTAATTTATCAGTTTCTTTTGGTATAATAGTTTTTGGTATTTTTGTTATTATAGATTTAATATATTTAATTTCTTTCTCTGCTTCTAAGGAAAGTTTAATTTTAATCTTATCGGTCTCCCATCTAGTTATGATTTTATCATTTTCTTTTTTATATTTTTTATTTTCTGAATTAATTATTCCTTGTAATTCTTTTATTAATTCACTTAATCGAGGAATATATTTTCTACCATAATTTAGAATTCCTAAAAAACTTTGTAATTGTTTGAGTGTTGTAAATGTATCTGGGAATTCTTTTATTTTACTTATAATGTGATTTTGTAGTTCAATAGAACCTTGGTCAATTATTTTTCCTAAGTATTCTATTTTTTGTTTGCAGAGTTCAATTTTTTTAGGTGATAATATTATACCATTTTTAATAAGAATTTCTCTTATTATTTGTAGATGTTGTTTATGTTCATTATAATCCTTGGAAAAAACTAATATATCATCTATATAGACTACGATAAAATCATCATAGTCTTTAAAAATTGAATTCATCCATTTTTGAAATATTTGTGGTGCGTTTTTTATTCCGAATGGCATTACATTCCATTCTAGATGTTCATATGGTGTAGAAAATGAACTTAGTTCTCTGGATTCTTGATCTTCTAATTTTATTTGCCAAAATCCTGATTTAGCATCAAATTTACTAAACCATTTTTTATTTTGTAATTTCTGAAAAATACTATCACAGTTAGGTATATGAAATCCATCGAATTTTGTATGTTTATTTATTTTTTTATAGTTTATTACCATTCTTGCTTTACCTCTTTTTTGTTCTGAATGGTTCCTTACCATAAAGGCAGGTGAAATGTGTGGACTTCGACTATTTTGTATTAAATTTAATTTTTTTAATTCAATGATTTGTTTTTGAAATTCTATTACATCTTCTTTAGAATAAACTAGAGGTTTTGTTCTTAGATTTTTCTCTTTATGTTCTGGTAAAAGTTCTATTTTACAATATCTTGGACTTTTATCCCATAATTTTAAAGGATTTTCTGAAAATAGTTCATTTAAACTATTTAAATAAAAATTTTGAAAACTTTCTTTGGATATATTTATTGGTGTTTTGAATATTTTTGGTACTATGAAGTATCGTGGTATAATAATTTGTTTATCGTTCTTTGTAAACGTATTAAACATTTTATCAATTATAATAGGTGAATATTTATTTATGAAATTATTACCAAGGATCATATTACTCAGTCCTTCTTTTATTATATATACTTCAGGAATAACAAATTCTTCTTCAATTTCATTTTGATCTAAAATATATATAGAAACATTTTTGGATATTTTGGTTGAATTAGTATTTCCTGCTAATCCGCTAAATAATTGTGGTTTTTTAAGATCTTCAGTTAAATTTATAGGCCAAAATTTTTCTTCTACAATACTCTTAGTTGCTCCTGAATCTAAGATAGGGAAAATACTATAATTTTGCCCATTTTCTAATTTAATTTTGATACATATTCTGTTTATTTGTCTTGTTATTATTTCCATTAAATAAAATTGTAGATTTTATTTATTATAAGATCTACTAACTTGTTTTTCTTTTTTATTCTAATAATTGATGCTTTTTCAAAACTTTTTATTATTATACTTACTTCTCCAGTATATGTGGATTTTATAGTTCCTTCAGTAATTTGTAAATCTACATTTTTTAACCATCCATTTTTCCCTTTTATTGTACCATAAAATTCATCTGGTATCATAAATCCTAAACCAGTATATAAATTTTTTCTTTCTGTTGGTAGTAAGGTTACATTTTCATTTGATAATAATGTAAATCCTATTTAATAACATATATTTTATAATTTTTGAATAAATATTCTTTTACTTCTTTATTTAAAGGTCTTTCCATTCGTATCATATTGCACGAATCTGTTAGAATTTTTTCAACTGTTATTTGTTTAGTTTCAATGGTAAAGGTTATAGTATGAGGATTTATTGTAATTGGATTATATTGATTTAGTATATCATTTCCAATTATTAATGCAACTGCATCGGGAGAGGTGTATAAAGTTTTAAAGTTTAGATTATGAAGTTTTTTATTAACATCTTCGATTCTTAATTCGTTAATATTAGCAATATTTTCAAATGTTACTATCTTACCATCAAATGTAATATATTGTTCTATATGATTACTTTTTTCAATATTGCCTTCTATAATTTTACTATTTATATGTGATATAGAAGCTCCGGTGTCTATTATAGCATTAATCCAAAGTAATTTATTTGAACTTATTTTAACTTGAACTTTAATCATTGTTAATTTAGGATATACCTTTTTAACTATTGTCATTATTTCATTTTGGTCGTTTTTTAAGTATTTATCTATACAATAAGAGTATCTGGGTTGCTCTATATCTTCTTCATCAATATCTTTTATTGTTAATCGACTAGAAGGATATTCTAAATTTTTTAACTTAATCATTTTGTTATCTATTATTAATTCTTTATTTATTTGGGTTTTATTTTTTTGTTTTAAATCTTCTAAGGCTATATGCCATTCTTTAGGAAGACTTATTTTGTCAATTTTAGGTTCGATTATTTCAGAATAAGATTGCTGATCTTCCAACATTATTATATTTTGATCTATTGGTTTTGTTGGCATATCATTATGTTCTGATAAGCTTGCTAATAATTTAGTTGTTATTGTTAATGGTTTACTATCAGGAGTCATTTCTATATTTCTTAATTCGTGATATATATATAAACCTTCATCTATATTTCTATCATTTAGACTTATTGAATATTGGGGAAAGATTCTAAATTTTAAGTATTGATAAATCAAATTACTTTGTATCATTCCTATTATGGATTGCGCAGGATTTATGAATCTTTTATCTGCAATTATTATTGTTGTTGGTGAATCTATACCTTTTCTAAAATTTGCTTTAATAGTAATGTCTATGGCTCCTAGATGTAGATATTTAATTTTATCTTTTCTTTTGGAGTTTTTTAGCATTTGAGTTATTTTTTCTTTATTTATGATTTGTAGATATCTTTTATTTTATTTATTTAATAATATTTTAAGATTTATTTTAATTTTTTAAAATTATATATTATTATGTTATGTATTATCGTATGTCATCTAATCTATCTTATATATTTTATAAATATTAATTATAATATTAATTTAAATTAAAAATTTAAAATAAATTATTAATACTTTTTATTATACAATCTTTTAATAAGTCAAAACATATTTATCAAAAATATTCTAATTCGAACAATATTAATAGTGCTTGTGAAAAATTATTACCAACACTCTTATATGGTTGTCGACCAACGCGCAACAAGCGTGGTGGATCCACCCAAAAACCTACACATAATAAAACTAAAACTTATTATAATAAGTCATACAAAACACAAAGTCAAGCCTCTGTTAATAAACCAAGAACAAGAAGGTATCCATATAGAAAGAAAAGATTTCAAGTGAGATCAAAATCTAACTCAATAAATCCACATAGCCAATACTTAAAAAAGAAATCTAATACAAAAAAATGTAAATGTTTTAAATGTGGAGAAGAAGGACACTACGCAAATATGTGCCCAAAAAGAAGACAAATTAATTTAGTTGATATGAATATTATTGAAGAAATATATGATATAAGAATAGGTTATGAACTTTCTGATCTAGAACATTATGATTATGAATTAGTAACTGAAAGTGAAGAAGAAATAACATATAATTCTTCCGACGAAGAATATTACTACGATAGTGACAATAACATAGAAGACTTAATTGAAGAATTTGACCCTTTCCAACAAAATAATATCCAATATATTTATATGATGTCTAATCATGAATCAACTAAAGAAGAAGAAGAAACTTCTGAAATATTTAATTTAGAAGAAGATCACGAAGGTAATAATAGACAAATGATAATATTTGATGAAAAAATATATAATAAAATTCAAAATGCACCATGGGAAATTGAGAAAAATAAAGTCTATAAATTAAAATGGAATCTATGGAGAAAAGATAAATTACTAATCGAAAGATTTGAACAAACAATAGACTCTGTAGAAACTAATAGATCTATTACAAATATACAAATTATAAATAAAGAAAAGATAACCCAAATGTTAAAAAACTCTAAAAGAAAAGAAAAAATTAAATATCTACATTTAGGAGCTATAGATATTACTATTAAAGCAAACTTTAGAAAAGGAATAGATTCACCAACAACAATAATAATTGCGATAAAAGATTCATAAATCCAGCACAATCCATAATAGGAATGATACAAAGTAATTTGATTTACCAATACTTAAAATTCAGAATCTTTCCCCAATATTCAATAAGCTTAAATGATAGAAACATAGATGAAGGTTTATATATATACCACGAATTAAGAAATATAGAGATGACTCCTGGTAGTAAACCATTAACAATAACAACTAAACTATTAGCAAGCTTATCAGAACATAATGATATGCCAACAAAACCAATAGATCAAAATATAATAATGTTGGAAGATCAGCAATCCTATTGTGAAACAATCGAACCAAAAATTGATAAAATTAGTCTTCCTAAAGAATGGCATATAGCCTTAGAAGATTTAAAACAAAAAAATAAACCTCAAATTAATAAAGAATTAATAATAGATAACAAAATGATTAAGTTAAGAAATTTAGAATATCCTTCCAAATTCGATTAACAATAAAAGATATTGATGAAGAAGATATAGAACAACCTAGATATTCTTATTGTATAGATAAATATTCAAGACACGACCAAAATGAGATAATGACAATAGCTAAAAAGATATATCCTAAACTAACAATGATTAAAGTTCAAGTTAAAATAAGTTCAATTAAATTACTTTGGATTAATGCTATAATAGACACAGGAGCTTCTATATCACATATAAATAGTAAAATTATAGAAGGCAATATTAAAAAAAGTAATCATATAGAACAATATATTACATTTGATGGTAAGATAGTAACATTTGAAAATATTGCTAATAACGAATTAAGAATTGAAGATGTTAACAAAAAACTTCATAATCTAAACTTTAAAACTTTATACACCTCTCCTGATGCAGTTGCATTAATAATTGGAAATGATATTTTAAATCAATACAATCCAATTACAATAAATCCTCATACTATAACCTTTACCATTGAAACCAAACAAATAACAGTTGAGAAAATCCTAACAGATTCGTCCAATATGATACGAATGGAAAGACCTTTAAACAAAGAAGTAAAAGAATATTTATTCAAGGATTATAAAATATATGTTATCAAATATGATAGAACTGTAGATTGGCCAGAAAAATCTGAAATAGGATTTACATTATTATCAAATGAAAATATAACTTTACTACCTACAGAAAGGAAGAATTTATATACTGGTTTAGGGTTTATGATACCCGATGAATTCTATGGTATAATAAAAGGGAAAAATGGATGGTTAAAAAATGTTGATTTACAGATTACTGAAGGAACTATAAAATCCACATATACTGGAGAAGTAAGTATAATAATAAAAAGTTTTGAAAAAGCATCAATTATTAGAATAAAAAAGAAAAACAAGTTAGTAGATCTTATAATAAATAAAATCTACAATTTTATTTAATGGAAATAATAACAAGACAAATAAACAGAATATGTATCAAAATTAAATTAGAAAATGGGCAAAATTACAATATTTTCCCTATCTTAGATTCAGGAGCAACTAAAAGTATTGTAGAAGAAAAATTTTGGCCTATAAATTTAACTGAAGATCTAAAAAAACCACAATTATTTAGTGGATTAGCAGGAAATACTAATTCAACTAAAATATCCAAAAACGTTTCTATATATATTTTAGATCAAAATGAAATTGAAGAAGAATTTGTTATTCCTGAAGTATATATAATAAAAGAAGGATTAAGTAATATGATCCTTGGTAATAACTTCATAAATAAATATTCACCTATTATAATTGATAAAATGTTTAATACGTTTACAAAGAATGATAAAAAAATTATTATACCACGATACTTCATAGTACCAAAAATATTTAAAACACCAATAAATATATCCAAAGAAAGTTTTCAAGATTTTTATTTAAATAGTTTAAGAGAACTATTTTCAGACAATCCTTTAAAATTATGGGATAGAAATCCAAGATATTGTAAAATGGAGCTTCTAACAGAACATAAAGGAAAAAATCTAAGAACAAAACCTTTAGTTTATTCTAAAGAAGATGTAATAGAATTTCAAACACAAATTACTGAATTAAAAAAATTTAATTTAATACAAACTAGTAAAAGTCCGCATATTTCACCTGCTTTTATGGTGAGAAACCATTCAGAGCAAAAAAGAGGTAAAGCAAGAATGGTAATAAACTACAAAAAAATAAATAAACATACAAAATTTGATGGATTTCATATACCTAGCTGTGACAGTATTCTAAAAAAATTACAAGATAAAAAATGGTTTAGTAAATTCGATGCTAAATCAGGATTTTGGCAAATAAAATTAGAAGATCTTGAATCAAGAGAACTAAGTTCATTCTCTACACCATATGAACACTTAGAATGGAATGTAATGCCATTCGGAATAAAAAATGCACCACAAATATTTCAAAAATGGATGAATTCAATATTTAAAGATTATGATGATTTTATTGTAGTATACATAGATGATATATTAGTTTTCTCCAAAGATTACAATGAACATAAACATCATCTACAAATAATAAGAGAAATTCTTATTAAAAATGGTATAATTTTATCACCCAAGAAAATTGAACTTTGTAAACAAAAAATAGAATACTTAGGAAAAATTATTGATAAAGGTTCTATTGAACTTCAAAATCATATTATAAGTAAAATAAAAGAATTCCCAGATACTTTTACAACACTAAAACAACTGCAAAGTTTTTTAGGAATTCTAAATTATGGTAGAAAATATATTCCTCGATTAAGTGAACTAATAAAAGAATTACAAGGAATAATTAATTCAGAAAATAAAAAATATAAAAAAGAAAATGATAAAATCATAACTAGATGGGAAACCGATAAGATTAAAATTAAACTTCCTTTAGAAGCAGAAAAAGAAATTAAATATATTAAATCCATAATAACGAAAATACCAAAAACTATTATACCAAAAGAAACTGATAAATTGGTAGTTTCTACTGATGCTAGCCAATTTTATTGGGCAGGCATATTAACTATTGAAAAAGAAGATGTCGTAGGATATAATTCTGGAAAATTCTCTAAACCTGAAATAAATTATTCTACGTATGAAAAAGAGTTTTTAGCCATACTAAAAACTATCAAAAGCTTTAAATATTGGTTATTACCTACTACTTTTAAAATTAATACTGATAATAAAGGTTTATATCATTATATTAAAAATCGAAAAGAAGATCAAAATAGTAGACGAGTGCGTTGGTTAATGCAATTAGAAGATTATAGCTATACAATACATTTTCTTCCTGGCTATCAGAATATTGTTGCTGATTATTTATCTCGACCTTTTCAGAATGAAGAATAACTTCCTTCAAGCAGCAATATCAAATAAAGGAGCTTCATCCTCAAATATGACGAATACAGTACCAAGGAACAATATGCACATGCCAATAAACTCCTTAATTACACCTATTAATAAAGGTGAACCTAAGATAAATATAAATTTTGCTGAAGGAAATATAATTATTGATATGGCAAAAATTCAGAATCAGAAAGCAATACATCAAATATCACAAGCCAGAAGCTCGTATAGGAGCAATAATAATCTAAGCAAAAATAATTATGAAAACCTCAATAAATTATGGAAAACAACTGGAGGGCTACAGAGCAATCCAGAATATATTACAGCTCTTCGTACTATAGAAGAATATATTATAATGCTAGAAAATAATAATCTTCACCATCAAAATATATATGTTGCACTTCAAAACCAAATAATAGAGCTCAAGAAGCAACATATGATAGAGCGAAGCAATTATACTGGCATCTTCAATAATCACTTAATTCCCTTCATTGAAAAAAATTCACAATGAAGAACCAGAAGAACAATTAAATATTATAAATTACATGGAAAATACAGCAATATTCTCAAATATACTTCAAAAAGAAAAAAGAAAGGCACTCTATGAATATATCAACAATAATCTTCCACCTGAAATTGCAACTCTTATCAATAACAAAATATGGTATGACCCAGTTTTACCACTATTACATGAATATAAAGATTGCATAACAAGAAATGCCGACAAACAAAGAATAACATTGGTACATCATGAAATAGATGATCAAATAATCTACGCTCTTGAACAAGGGGCAATAAATAAATTAATTATTACAAGAGAACAAATTAATAAACTAAATTTTCCTATGATAATTAAAAGTATTATAGGATGGATTCCACTATTAATACAAGTCTTCGAAATAGATATAACTGCAACTTTTACAGAAGTCACCATTGGAAATACATTCCCATCCATACAAATATGGTGGATAAGGCCACAATATTCCTTTAATATAGAATATGAAGAACTTAATGAAAAAATAAATATAAAAGAAGAACAAAAGAAAAATATTTTACATATAAAAAATACGAGCAAATGGCCTATAGAAGTTCCTAGTTGGACAGATGGAAGAATATTAGTACGAGATCAAGCAAAGATAGTCCATAAAAGTCATCATGGACATGGACATGGATACAAAGAACAAGTGGACACAAATATTTTAGGACCAGAAGGAAAAACAATATGGAGAGAACTCGTCACCAGCTGGGCAGATGAGATGGAACAATAGTCATAGCGACAAGGACAACATTACTCGATCTGAGCCTCGGGGAGCCGATCAAAAGGAATATCCACTATTGCAAAGAATATCCACTGTTTGTAAATCCACTATTGTAAAACCACGGGCGCCCCTGGTATTGAGCCCATGGTATTGTAACTGTAGTTTGGTATTGTAACCATAGTTTCCGGACTCCAAATAGACTGAAGTCCAGAATAGTGTGTAAGCTCGACTATATAAGAGCATGTAGACCTTATGTAATGGGCACCTTGTGAAATAACAATATCGATCCCTTTGAGTGTCTCCTGCTACAACGCTTCCACGTTTCTTCTGCAAACGCTTCATCCTCTTCCCGTATCGCTTCTCATCTTCGTCGACGCCGCCTCTCATCTTCAACTCTTTACGTATTTTTTCATTGGTATATAAAAAGCTGTTGATCTAAGCATCAGGTTCAGCCTGTTGCAAAGATCCTCATCTTGTGTGAGGCTTACCTCCACCAAGTACCAATTTAAAAATACGACGAGACGTCCGCGAAATACGACGCTCAAGACGCTCAACCAGATTGGTATAAATATATATTATTTTATATTATTATTATTATTAACAGGGGACTTGCGTTGCCTCTTCATTTACAAGGATGTGAGTTCATTCATGAACTTCTGACAATATTTATGACCATGCTTCTCATTTGTTCTCTTCATCTGCGGAACAATTTAACTAAAGGAACTTTCCTTGATTGGAGATCGAGGGATTTTTCCTCCTCCAAATGTCTGAGGCAATCCAAACTCTTAATACTGGAACCGTCGATGATAAGTGCAATAATATTCTTATTATTTTATAGTCAATCGTATATGACGACAAGAGTAATCTTATGTGTGGGTATATATCTAATCTAATCTAACTTAATATAAGAAGTGGGAGTATCCCAATTTTCGTCATTTCATTTCTGACCGTTGGATCTTTGGATGTTTTTTCTGTCACCGTCGATTGCTTGGACGCCATCCGATGGATCCTCTGCGTATTTTCGTTCTGACCGTTGGATCTGCCATCCGATGGATCCTCTGCGTGCGAACGGCGCCACCTTCGCGAGTCTTCCTGGTAGCTCGCGAGACAGCCGTCCGGCCCGTCCGCCTCCTTCGCCTCGATGGACATCTGCCGCGACCTCTCCTCCGCATCCGCCGCGACCTCTCCCATTGCTCCGCACTTCGCCGTCCGCTGAAGTCCTCCAGCTCTTGCGCTGAAGTCCTTCCTATCCCTCTCCTCTGCATCCGCTGCGACCTCTCCTCCGCATCCGCCGCGAAGATGCAACCATGAGCCCTCACGCCGCCTCCGACCTCTCCTCTGCATCCGCCGCGACCTCTCCTCCGTATCAGCCGCGAAGATGCAGCCATGAGCCCTGTGAGAACCTCGTTTTTTACATTTCATTTTAATTTTCAAAATCATTTTCGTATCTCCTTTGGACTACTTAGGAAAATAGGTATTAACTTATAAATGTATTAAATAGTCCGACGAAACATTTAAAATTATTAGAACCGAGGTTCGGGTTCTTTGAAAAAATTTGATTTTTGACCCCTCTCCGCCGGATGGTGCAAACACCCGGCGTTAACTTACATCGAGCAAGTACTCGAATGCCCTTGATTAACCGCCATAGCAATCCATTTGGTAGAGTGCACATCCATACAAAACAATAAACTAGAGGGCCGTAAGCCTTGCGGGCCCGATGAGATGCGAACAAGTTGCGTTACGTTTGGTTGACGTTGATTTTTATTTGATTAAGATGTGATTTTTTTACCAATTGATTTAGATTTTTCAAGTTGTTTATTTTTTTTAATTTGATCACTCCATTAATGTTTTGATTTAATGGGTTGAGTTTGATTTATTTGTTTAGTTGGATTTCAATTTGATTATGACTTTGTTTGAGTTTAAAGTTTGATTAAATGAACTAAGTGTGCTATGATTTGAGATTTAGATCACCATTTGGGTTGAAATTATTTAATTTCATGTGCAACTTATGTCACAACGTTGGTTCAAGTACGTTCAACGCATTAATTTAAAGTTTTGATTAGATTGTTTAAATATGTTTTTTTTTTGTTCTTTGCGGTTTATTTTAAAATCTGATTTTTGGTGTTTACGTTTTGATATGTTTTTTTATACATTAGAGATTATTTATTTAATTCTCTTTGGTGTTATTTAATCTTCACTTAATTAAGGAATTTAGTTCCATGCATTACGTATTTTTTTAGGTTGTTTAAAAATCTGATTTTTATATTCTTCAGATTTGATGAGTGTTTTTATTATTTTTTATCTTATTTATTTAATTTGAGTTCGCATCCCATCCGGCCCATCGGGCTAACGTTCGGTGCCCAATTCGAACATCCATGTCGACACTTGAACAAACTTCATTTCATTTCATGTCGGGTTACATCATGTCGGTGCCGAAGTCCAAGGTTTGAAATTTCTCTTCCCCGGTGCGCTTCTCACAAGATCGGAGGAAAAATCGGCATTCCGGTAGTATGCCGGCCGATCCTCGATCGAGTGGGCTCACCTCCAATACGACGAAGTCATTTGACTTGTCGCACCGGGGAGAATGGAACCGTTTGCAACGGGAACATGCCCGCGCCCACGTCCAGGAGCGCCTACCCGAGACGTAGTCAGAATAACCGTCCTAGGACGCTCAAAATTTGAGCTCACCCCTTATTTAATTTTGCATTTTTGCATTTCAGATTTTGATTTAAGTTGATTGATTTTTTTGTTCAAGACCCAATAACGCCAACTTCAACTCCTTGGGGCCCGGCAGCTCGATTTTGCACCGCGTGGGCCCGGGTGGCCCAACAAGGCCGGCTTCACGTCTTCTTGGCCTAATTGGGCCGATTCAGCCCGTCTTTAGCTCCTTGGGCCATGGCGGCCCAACTTTCACCACGTGGGACATGGAGGGCCCATCTTCAGCTCCTGGACGCTGACGACCTGATTTGCAGCACGCCGGGGTCTGTTTGCCTCGACCGAACCAGTGGCTGTTTGCTGAGCCAGCACCTGTTTTGGCACCGAACCGGCTGTTGCTTTAGTACCGGATTGGCACCTGTCTTGACATTGGTCCAACGCTTGTTTCGGCACCGGTTCGGCGCCTGTCTTCAAACGATCCAGCACTTGTTTTGGGTCTGGAACTGGGCTGTTTTGGTAGCCAGCTTGATGGGCTGCGTAAAGGGCAGTTTAGGTGCTGCGCAAGGATCGGAAAGGGGCTCGAACAAGGCCTGTATAAGGGACTCAACAGTAGGCTGCAGCAGGAGACCAGTTTTAAGGTCTGAATTGACTATCCAGAGGCTGTTGTGGGGGTCGTTTTGGACTCTGATTAGGGAACTGTTTAGGCAGACAGGAAGGGGGGGGGGGGCGAACATGGCAGTTTCAAGGGGTCTTTTGGGTAGGGCTGTCAATGGATTGGGCTCACCCGCGGGCTCTCGGGCCGGGCCGGCCGTGGACAATGTTTCGGGTCAGTGGATTTGGCCCGCGGGCCAAAGATGGATCACGTTGCGGGTCGGAGCGGGCCTCTCCAACTTTCACTCGGGGTTTCGACGGCGAGCGAGCGAGCGGAGCAAGAGGGCGACGGCGAGCGAGGGCGCTACGGCGACGGCGAGCGACGGAGCGAGGGCCCCGCCCTCCTACCGCCGAGGGCGTGCGTGCACCTCCCAGATCGTCTCTCCTACCGCCGCCGCCCCACCGCCGCCGGGAAAGACCTTCTGAGGAGGTTTCCTGGCCTCCCTACGGGCCTTCCCCGTCTTCTCCGGCGCCGGCGCCCCCTCCTCCTCCTTCTTCTTCAGCTTCTCCCTCTGGGCCTTCTGCTGCACGTGGACCTGGGCGAAGCTGAACCCGACGGAAGCCATCGACCGCCCGCGAGCTGCGCGCCTCCTCACAGAAACCAGACAGGTCGGCGTCTTCTTCTTCGTCTTCTTCTTCTCCCTCCCCCCCCTTTTATAGACCACCGTGATGAAGCTGGAAACCGGCGCTGGTTTCCCTCCCGGCGGCGAGAGATGGAGTCCGTGGACGGGTGTCACGGCAGGAACTGGTTTTGGGGTCCTCGCCACCGGCCGGTGATCGCTATCTGCACTCGAAGAAAAAAAAGGGATCTTTGCGGTCCCCGGATGCCCACCAGACGGCCATCTTCTCTTCCCTTCCATGAGTGCTGCACTGAGCTTTCGTTGACCCTTCTATCAGAGAGAGAGAGAGATGGGGGCGGAGCAGCAAGAAGCTTCGTGCAGCGCGCGTGCAATTATTGATCGTAACAACGACACAGATCTGAATGAGAGCCGTTCAAACTTCTTTCCTTCAAAAGAAATCGGATTTTTTTTCTGTTTTGGCGTCTCCGGAGAGAAGAATCGAATCGATGTGGGCATCGTGAAAATTGTTCCGTTCTTCCGCGCCCTCTGGTTTTCAAGCATTTTTCGCATTGTATGAAATGGGTACTGTGTGTCAATTCTGTGATCCGGATGCATATGGAGATCGTCTCTGTTTCACCTCCTAGTGAAAGAAGATGACGTGCGATTGTATGTATATATATCTGATAAATTAGGACTGCAGCTGCAACATATGACAGTTTTCATAATTTAGCAATTTTCAGGTCTTTAGAGCTTCTCTAATTTTCTGATTATTTTTTGTATTCAAAGATTCTGATTTGTGAAAATTTTTAGACTTTATTAACTACAAATCTCTTGGTTCTTACATTTTCATGCAATTTTCAGACCATTCAAATATTTTGATTTGGTAGAAATTTAATTTTTGTATCATATTTATATTTTTTATTTTGAATTTTATACATTTTTATATTAGAAAAGATCGGGCCGGGCCGGGTCGGGCCGGGCCAAATTTAAATTTTATGCGGGTCGGGCCGGGCCGGGCCAGAAATACAATGCGGGCCGGGTCGGGCCGGCCCGTTCTATTTTGAACTGGGCCTGTATTGGGCCGACTTCGGGCCGGGCCGGGCCCGGCCCATTGACAGCCCTACCAACACATGCCTGGGTGTGGTCGGTTCATTCGTATCAATAGTATTGTCATCAAAACAGAGCTAAATATGGGGAGAGTCCAGAGACCAGAATAAGTAGGCTCATTCATCTCATCGTAGACTACAAAGAATTCAACGTAATAGATTTTTCTTAAATGTTAATGTTTTGATTTGATTGCTGCTCTCTTTCCCTCTTTACAAAAGATTTGGCGATATTAGTGTTTTGGGCTGAGAGTTGAGCAAACCTGGCCTAATGATCTTCAAAACTCTTTCGGCGAAATTTGTATATATGCTTGGCAATCTATGCTTCAAAGGTTCGTCTTGCTTCAGGGTGTTACTATTAATCTATTTTACCTATATTCCAAAAAATATAAATAATAAAAACATAAAAAAACCTGGCGGAAGTTCCTTCCGCAAATTGTTACAAATATATATTAATAAATCATAGATGGAGAAAATAAAATCCTACCTATCAAGGTATAAATTGGTTGTCTACGAGAGCAAAAAGGGAAGCCTCGATATTAAATAAAATGTATTAAATAAATGCACATTGGCCATCAAACGCACACACAAGCATACAAACATATAGTATAAAATAAGGTGAATTGCATCATGTGTCATCTTTATAGGTGGAAGAATACCCCAAATGTATGTATGATATTATCTTGTTCACGGGGAAAGTGATGATCTATGTACAATCAGTCAGTGTGCCAAAGATAGTTGTGTAGAACAAAGAGAAATTAGATCAAAACAACACAGAACCATGGTAGGGTAAATTCAAAGAAATCCGAATATTGTGCAGCATTGGATCATAACTCATAAGGAAAAGGATATAGTAATGCATATAATGAATGAAATTTCAATAAGAAAATAATGGAAACAAGGATATATTATGCCGACAGATTATCAAAATTAATACATTAAATGATCGTAAAATTTAATTTCATGGATTACAATTTACAGAAAAATAAACATCTTATAACGAGCCTCTCACCCTCTTGCTAAGAGTTTGCTACTTACTACCACTGTATGAGCTGCGTTCTTCCTTTGGATGCCTAGCAATAGAGAGCGATGGACGGCTGAAGCTGGCAGGTCACAACCCTTGGACATGCTGCCGCACGTCAAGTCGTTGGTGACGGCCATTGTGTGGAAGTAAATGATATAGTTGCAGGTGGTAATGAAGAAGTGGTACTCTTCCTGAGAACCAATGTGATAGTCCTTGATACCATTTCAAGAATATGGAAAAGAAACGGGAGCTCACATCCACAGGCTTGGAGGGCACCGTCACATCCAGAGGGTGCAACCAAGCATGGGCCTGATGTAACCTTCACCACATGTATGTTGGTCCACATTTTCCCCTCCACTCACAAGGAATACTATTTGATGTAAAATCATGTCTCCACATTTTCCCCTCCACTCGCAAGAAATCCTATTTGATGTAAAATCATGTCTCATATGCATATGAGTCTCTTAAATGAGATAAGATGTGATAAGAAGAGAGTTCTATTGGCTTCAGCCACATAGGCATGTATATAGTCCCCGGCACTGTAGAGTAGTGGAGGACACCATGCCCCAGAGGGAGAGGTACCAGGTTCAAATGCCCACTCTCATAGGTGGCGAGATTCTCTTGGAAAAACTCCGAGAGAGGTCACGGAATTTGAACCCACACGTTTCAGATCCTTGGGCCTTCTTCACGGCAGCTGCAGCACTTGACCAAAATAACATAGGCATATATATAAGAAGATGATCATGCAGTCTCTGTTCATCTGTCTGAGTTTGGCACTGGACTTGTACATTTTGATAAAGAGAAATGAGAGAATGAAAAGAAAATGAGAACCTAATTTGTGTTGCACGAGTGTGGATTAAGTCTACCCAACTCAAATACAAGCTCAAGTAAGGTCATTCTACCTCCTTTCTTCTAAGAACAGGAATGAGATCCAGACCTGTATCCACCCAACAGCCAAACTAACAGGCTAGAGAGAAAGGAAGATGCAGAGGTCGGAAGGTGGCAGGTAGAGAGAAAGGAGTGTGGAGAAGTCAGAGTGGCCAGAAAAAGGCATGATTGAAGCTTTTAATTTGATAAGCCTCAATCTAGCTCTCGCTACTATCTTAGTTGGGGAGCATTTTTACCTTTTTTGTACTTTTAATTATAAAATCATTTGATGTACGCTTGATAGTTGATTAAATGAATGTGGTATTCTTGGGCCACCTTTAAAAACCCAAATTTCAGGACAGTGGAAAGGGGAGAGGTCATGGTGGAGGGTGAGCAGCAGAGAGTGAAGGGCAGCCATCCACTTTCCCGATGCTGTATTCAGGCAAGTAAAGCAAAGTGTCCATAGGTCCATTTTAAAAGAATTGAGATAATTATATAGATTATTATGTTAAAAATTAGATTTTAACGGTGTAAATCCCTAGAATGACAGGCAAAGCGTGGTTTACATATATGACGCTATATATTGTGGCAATTATCATTTATATATACATTTGGTCATGAAGTTATAGAAAATTGATATCCACAAGAGTCAATGTCCAAATATGCTTGACCATTTTGGGGAATCTGAGATAGGTTCCCAAAGCGATCAAAATCAGAGTTAAAATGTCCACAATTGAATTTCTTGCATAGTTTTTTTAGTGTTTCAGATTTCATTGGATTTCTGTTTTGTAATTACAATTTACAGTTTTATTCTTTTAGGTTCAAGTTTCTTTTCTGAGTTTTGTAAACTAACATATTTCACATTCATGTTTGTAATATTCTTCTTGGTTTGCTGATAATATTCAGAATTGACAGGTCAATTAGTTTTTAAATGATTATACTTATATAATATTTGGTGAAAATATGTACATATCAAATAATTAATTACTAATGTGACATTTTAAGATTAGACTAAAATTACGTCAACAATTGATCCCAGCTTACTAATAATTTAAAATTTATTAAAGAACATATGCGTTGTGCAAAAAATATGATACTACTTGATAACAGTGAACCAAGGTAATTAGTTCTTATAAAGAGGCAATGCTATTTACTTTATAAAAACGGAACCGCAATGTCCTTAGTATCCATAATCAATTATTAATAAGATTTTGAGAGAGAACGTGTTAATGTGTAATCCATAATACCGGATGACATTAAATTGAAATGGAATTAAGTTATGAAACCAATCTTGGGTAATCATTAGAAAGACATGCCTATCATCTGAACCCAATAAGTGAAAGTATTGAAAAAAATAGTGACAACTAATGGTAAATTCATACATTAAAGGATTTATAAGTTTGATACATCACATCACAACATGAAAAGAAGCCTAAGCTTAGAAATGTAGCGCTGCTTTTTATCTTGATCTTCCTCAATGATAATGCTTGCTCGGCACAATCGTCTCGTCTTCCACATTGCCACAATGCTCTCAGCCTTCTCCATGTCATACGCATAACCGAACTGTCTCACTTTAATCGGAGGCAAGTGCGAAAGTGAAGGGACCTTGTGGCGAGGAAGCCCGACTTGTGGAAGACACCGGTAGGAATTATACAATACAAAGGAGCTGCCAGATATCGTACGCAAATCAACACCGGGGTGAAGCAAGTATACGGGTCCTTGTTTAGCAAAGCCTTTGGAGCATAAAGAAATCCTTGCGCTTCATGCTAGCAAAATAAGCACGCCAATCGTTCCTTTTCTTCAACTTTGGACATTTATTAACAATTTTGTCCTCTAATCCAAGCGAGATGAATAAGGCTGCAATGGGCTGCGTTGAAAAAGCCGAGACATGGTTGTATTACCACCAATAGGGTTAAACTTGAAGTGTAAGTGATGCGGGACAAACCGGCTAATCCGGGCTAAACCGACCGAAAACGACTTAAACCGGCGCTAATCGCCGCTAAACGGACCTAACGAACCCAAAATAGGCCCAAATCAGCCCGAACCGGTCCAAACAGGCCCGAACCGATTCCACAATGGTCTGAACCGGTCCAAACCGGCCCAAAACGAGGTGAACCGGCCTGAACCGGCCTTGAACCCGGTTGGACCGGGTCTGGCGACCGGTCTGGCCGCGGACCGGCCGGCCGCGGGCCGCGCGAGACGGCCGTGCTCGCGGGCGTGAGCGGGGGTGTCGTGGCGCCTTCTCCTGGCTCTCGCGTGGTCGTGTGGCCCGATCGGTGCTGTCGACCGCCCGCCGACGTGGCGGCATCGCGGCGGCCCCGCGAGGGCGCGGGTCGCGACAAAACGCGAACGCGGTGCCCACGTTGTCTTCGACCGGCCGCGCGCGTCGTCCTCGCCCGATCGTCGCGGCGGCGTCGTCGCCCGGCGGGCACGGGCGGAGCGGGGGGAGGGAGCAGGCGAAAGGCCGAGCCGCCTCGACGTTGTCCGGCAGGAGGCGGAGGCGCAGGCGGAGGCGCCGTCGCCGTGGAACACCGCCGGAGGAGGGGGTCCGCGTCGCCGATGCAGGAGGAGGAGATCCGGGGATCGCCGGATCTCTCCTCCCGCTTCACCGTCTTCGTCTTCTTCCTTCTTCTGCTTCACGGTGCTTCCCCGACGACACCAATGGTGGACGGGGAGGAAGTCGAGGCCGGCCCGTGCGCTGCTGGTTCCGTCGTCGTGAGGGGAAGGTCGCAGGAGGGAACCAGGAGCGGGGTTGGCAGCCGGATAGAGATGGCGCGGGAATGGCGGAGGTCGAGGGCTGGGCTGGTGTCGAACCGAGAAGGGGAAAGAGGAAGAACGGCGCGGAGGCCGGAGGGTGAGGAGGGAGAACGGGACGGCGACCTCGCCGGTTATGGAGGGTGGAAGGGGAAGGCTCACAGCCGATCAGAGGAGGAAGAAGTCACCGGCCACCAGCCGGAGGGGAGGGAAGAAGCGGCGCCCATCGCCGGGATTGGAGGAGAAGACGGGGGCCGCAGCCCCCTGCGCGGGAGAGAACCAGCCCGTGGGCTTCCAAAAATTGTATATCACTTGTTAAAAATTATGTACATCGATCCTCCTCTTATAGAGGGAGAGGAGAAAATTAAAGGAAAGACCCCCTAAGTAAGCTATTTACAGACTTGTCCTCGTAAGGACACAAAATTAAAGAAAATCCAAAATATCAAAAAAATGTCCCCATCAGTAAGTCTGCCCAACATGCCATCAATAGAAAACTACCAAATGGAAGTAAACCCAAACTTGAAGATGTGAGGCCACAATATAGATAAGCAAGTACTGAAGGACCTAGTAGTTCACCTTGCCAGATACCCTGGATACAAGTGAGTTGTTCTGCTTGCAATAATCCATCCTGGGCAGGAAATAGAAACACAGCAGCCAGACACGTAGCAAAACCCTTCAACCCTTTGATCATATGTGTCTCATCGTCTGTCACATTCATCAAGAAATCGATGGTCCATGATGCTAACTTCTGTAAGTTGATACATTTACCCTTAACCATGTCACCTGAATGTTTAGCATCAACAAACTCTTGTAAAAACTGTAAACATGTCAACGGTTCAGGAGGGATAAAAATCATGTCCTCCTTACCCTTTGGAATGTGTCGTAATCCGAGAAGAATTTACGCCTCCTCTAGTAAGATTGTGCATTCGAATGTGTTAAATACAAATGTATTGGTATCTGGGTGCCACAACTCCATCAACGCTCCCATCATGCCAAAGTCCAAGAAATAATCATCATAATGCTTTGCATGCACCAACAATCCCCTGAGACCCCAATCAGACAGGATTGATTGAGAGGTAATGTTTAAAACCCCTAATAAATCTCCCAACCAAGAGATATGACCAAAACGTCTCGGGCCTGGAAAGTTTGGATAGTCCTAAAAAATTGAATAAAATAATGTTAATATCAACACTCGAAGAGTGCACCCTGTTAAGGTCCAATTAACTTGGTCCAATTCATGGATGCTGGTAACATGCATGGAAAACATGCACGAATGACAAGTATATATAATAATAATAAAATATCATAATGGTTGATCTTACCAAACCAGTTGATATTCGACCTCGAACATGCCCAGGTATGGCGGAGAAATTTCTCCCCATATTGGTGCGTGCCCGCTTGGCAGAAGTAGCCATTTGTAATAGATTTCACCAACTTAGTTTGGGTGTGTGAAGGATAAGAACTGCAACAAAACAACAAAAAATACTGGACATTGATAGTTTTGGTACGAGTTGTCAAGTTAAATAATGACAAAATATAAACATTATTTTAATTTTATATCAAACTGATAAATATGAGAACTCAAAATTTTAATAAACTCCAAATATCAAAAATCAAAAAATCTGCAAATCCACAAACTGTTGGGTCTTGGACCAGCAAAAAATAAGATCGAGAATCTTGTAATTCGACAGTCTAAATATATATATGTTCAAACAGGGATCGAAACGTCAAAAAGAAGCAACCAAATTAGAACCAGGAATCTGAAATTGAAAATTAAAGTGTCCAAGTCGAAACTTGAACCAATATTAAATAAAAAGATGAAATCCAAGCAAAGATGTAGTTTAGGATCCCAAAATCTGAAAACCTGCCACTCTGGAAATCCCCAACTGTCTTTGCTTTTGTTGATGTCTTTTTGCATGGACTTGCTTTTGTTTTCTTCTTCTTTTCATGGACTTCGAGTTTAAATGCATGCTTTCAGATTTTGATTTTTTGTGACTTTCGGATCATATATTTTCTCTTATTTTTTTTGTTACAACTCTCAGATTTCGGGATTTGAATTGAATTTCAGATTTTCTTTACGGTTTACATTACGTATAATACCATCATCATATTTTACAATATACCAAGCACAATTGTTTCAATTCATAAACAAAAGAGAATGTATGTGCATATAAGAACATGAGAGTAGCATGATGGGAATCACATGAATTATGACAATATCTGGATATATGAATTTATATATCGTCAAATGCAAATCAAATCGACTGCTAATCATCACTACATATGCTCTAGAAGAGTTATTAGGATTTAAAACCACACCGATATCAGATGAAAATCAAAAAATTCAGGAATATAAACAGGATCTGGATTTTTTTTAACCAAGCAAAAAATATGATGGTAAACTCTCAATCATAATAAAAAAGAACTTTCAAAATGGCATCCATATGTTATTATTTGGACCATAATTCTGAAAAATACAAGTAAATATAGCATGGTAACATCACGGTATTGAAATTTAAACTCCAATCTTTTAAAGATTAAAATTTATCATGAATCATGAACTTCATGAGCATGACAAATATAAAATAAGACAAACAAATATGATTTAAAACTAAATGAAATACCTATACTTTCAAATCTGAAATCTCCTGCTTTCTTTTAGTAAGAAGAAAAGCAGCTTTCCTTTTATTTGCTTTGTCAACCTAGCAAAAATACAAATACTAACACATTTAAAATCAATACAAAAAAAAGAGAATGTATGGGCATATAAGAACATGAAAATAGCATGATGGGAATCATATGAATTGTGACAGGAACTGGATATAAGAAAAGAAAAAAAAAACAGAGGTTGAAGAATTTGGATAAACAGAACCCACGCTTGAATGATTATAGAATTTGGGTTGGACCTGGGATCAGCATCAGCCAGATCTGATCCTGATGATCGGTTATCTTTCCAATTTGAGCGAAGTGAAGATTGGCAAGGAATCATCTTGTATTGGCAGTGAACCAGCTTGCATCTGCCACAATTGGCTGATCCTGGCCAACTTCAGTCTATGATAGACCATTCTGTGCTAAGAGCAACCAATTCTAACTAATTTCAAGCTCCTTAAGTTGATTGACTATCCTGAATTTCATAGGTTTTAATTGCTGATTTTAACTTGTTGATTTTTTACTTGCAATTTCAGAAAAAAAATTCCAGATTTCAGACTTTTTAGACTTGAGTTCAGACTTTTGAAGTTTCTTCCAGACTTGGGATTTTTTAACTCAATTTTCATATTTGAGAACTATGAAGTTTGAATTCTGGGATTTCAAATTTGAGATTTGGTGGATTTGTAACCCAGTTTTCTATCAGAGGTAACTGTTTCATTTGCACCAAACCACTTCCATTTTGCAAGTTCACTCACTTTTTAGCTGAAAAACATAGTACTTGAACAAATGAAACAGTTGCCTCTGATAGAATTGTATTGTCTGGACACTGGGATTGTTTCAGGTGTTAAACTAAGTGATGCTTCAAAGAACCATGTCTGGACAGTTGCCTCTGATTTGGTGGAGACATGTTTTTCATAGCTGCGGATATTATAATTTATTGTGCTTAAAACTGATTACAGTTTACAAATTCTTGGTATCTAGTCTTTGAGCCTCCTCCGAAAAGAAACAGGGCCATGTATGAAAGAAATTTCACCTTAGCAGTTAGCACATAAATGAATCTGTGCAATTTGGCACAAGTAATAGGCCTATCTAATAAAAACACATTATATTTCCACCTTATTGTTCCGCAAGATTTAACATTGACGTTGAATAAATACTACATGATTAAGCAAAATTAATATAAAAACCAAAAGGACACGGAAGCCTTAGACTCAGATCTATACATACCAAGGGAACGCACAAAGTGGCTAATATCTATATTCATCAAATAAAATTTTACGCAAAATAAAAAGAGGACGCATTAAAAGACTTCTGCATAGTGATTTCATAGATCAGTTCTCCCAAAGAGTCAAAGAAGGTTAATAATGGCCCAATTCTCATTAAGTACCCTGCCCTTCTCTTCCATTCCAACACACTCCACAGTCGGCCCTGAAGACCTTGCTGTAGCAGCAGAGTGAAAGCGGGAAGCATTCGTAATTTCCCTTCCAAAACCGTTACTAAGGACAACAAGTGCATCACTACTCTATGATGAACTGTAATATTTCAAGTAGTTTCTTGCCACCTGTCTCACATTTTCTCCTCCTTTGGTGATGGCAAATTTCATCAGCTTAAAGAGAGCTGTCTCCAGTCCATTTTGAACAACCGAGCACCTTTTGCTTTGCTCCATGTAGAATATTCTAGGTGAACCGAGAGTTGATTAACCAACATGGTAATGACAAAATTGCCGCAAGCTCTGTTTAATTTTCAGAGATCCAGTAGCATAATCAATCCATCATCTGTAAGAAATCATTTGCATTAGGCCTTGCCAACACGGTTTTGTTCTCAAAAGATGCCTTCCAGTGCTATGGGTTCAGCCCTTCATACAAAACCCAGTCACATTGCCCCTTCCAGTGCTATGAGGGAGCCGAGCAACATTAATAATTGTTCACGTATGCATACAGTCACCGAATATATATATGTACTTGAGATCGCGCGATATATATAGAGGCTGTTATATATCTATATCTTTATATATCTTTATATATATATATATATCCCCACACGTACGCTAACAGTAATATACATCGTTACAACTAAAATTACACCACAGTACCTGTCTCCTTGGGTGATCGAATCTATTCAAAAACGAACATATACATATATATATACATATATATACACTATAAGAGAGATTAACCTTTCTTACCGAAAGTTAAGAAATATTAATTCCTTGCCAATTAGTACTACGTACCTACGTACCCCAACTGCCCGAACGTTAGGCAAGCCTTCGCATCAGACATTAATTGGGTTCGATGATATTAATTAGTGTGATGTCTTCCTTCATTATAAATATATATATGTGTGTGGGTGTGTGTGTAAAAAGAATTTGCACGTTAAAACCGCATCACCTTCCTCCGTGAACACCTTAATTAAAGCCCCTTTGGTTTTGGAGATAAAATTGAGGAGGATAAGAATAAGTTACTTTTTTATAATTATTTTTATCTCCATCATATTTGGTTCGAGTGGTGTCCGGGCCCAAATGGTCAGGGAATGGGTTCACTAGAAAGCGTCGGTCATACTCTTCGCAACGGTGCCCAAAACATGAAATTCAGGCAGCAGAGTAAGAAATGACTGTTTTGCCCCCGTCACACCAAAACAAATCGGGGCAGGATCGGAAAAATCCGATTTCATCACAATGTCCATCTAGGATTGAGCCAGACAACGCTCGAGATGGATCAGGAATCCGATCAATGGTCGAACGGTTATTCAAGAAAATTCGAATTTGGACGGGAGTCCATGCCCAGCCACCTCAAGGGTAAAATGGTCCAATCAGCTTTCAAGCTGGTCCACAGGCTGAATATTTCAATTTCTCGGCTGAAGCCTTTGGTCTCGAGGATATTGATGTGATAAAATTAAATTTTGGCCAAGAGGAGAGTTAATTGCATTCTATTTGCGATTTTCAAAATTTTCGACAAACATGATCATATCGATCAAGAAGATTGGTAAAATCAAAAAAATTTCGATGCAATTCAGAGCATCCCAGCCACACATATTGATGAAACGTGAGATCGATGACTGTCAGGATAGCTTCCGTATTTTTTTGTGAGCAAATTCGGAGGTTGTTTAAATAACTCTGATCGGATTAATGTGAGTAGTAGGATCAGGAGCATCCTGATGGACTAGGTCAAATCCGACCTAGAAGAGTCAGCCGCCACTTTCTCTCTCCTACCAGCATCAGCTCCCTTTCCTGATCTAGATTTAAAAATATTCTCACGTCAGCCAACATATGGCATGGGCATGGGCATGGGCATTAAAAAAAAGAAAAGAAAGCAAAGCTGCCAACTTACGGTGCTAAGAGAGGCAGCATATCATAAGAGGAAATCAAAAGAAAAGCAGCAAGGCAGGATCAGCGATCTCTCTGTCTCTCACATGCCGGTGCGTCATTAGTCTTGCCCCATTTGATTCCTAAATTTTAGGAGAAGATTAGGGAGACTTTTAATCTCCCTTGCCGTATCTCTCTCCCCCTCCCCTTATCTCTCTCATTGCCAACGTCAGCGCCAACAGGAGCAGCAACAGATCATATAAAAAAAAGGGAAAATTACCACCAGGTCCATTTAAGAAAATGGGTTTATCAAAAACTCCGTTGACCACTTTTTCATCCCATTTAATCCGTTGACAACACATAATATTACCACTAGGTCCGTTTTGCCCAACGACTGTCCCCGTATCCCCATTTTGCCCTTCCCGCAGCGATGGTGGCGCCGATGGCGTCGGCGACGAGGAGGAGCCTCGCCGGGGGGGTTCCGCGGGCGGCGGGCCGCCGGGGGCTCCGCGGGCGGCGGGAGCGCGCGGGGGGAGCCTCGCCGGGGGGGGGGGGTTCCGCGGGCGGCAGGAGCGCGCGGGGGGAGCCTCGCCGGGGGGGGGGGGGGTTCCGCGGGCGGGGGGAATGCCGCCGGGGGCTCCGCGGGCGGCGGGAGCGCCGCGGGGGGGGGGGGGGTTTCCGCGGGCAGCGGGCCGCCGGGGGCTCCGCGGGCGGCGGGAGCGCGCGGGGGGGGGGGGGGGGGTTCCGCGGGCGGCGGGCCGCCGGGGGCTCCGCAGGCGGCGGGAGCGCGCGGGGGGAGCCTCGCGGGGGGGGGGTTCCGCGGGCGGCGGGAGCGCGCGGGGGGAGCCTCGCCGGGGGGGGCTCCGCGGGCGGGGGAGCGCGCGGGGGGAGCCTCGCCGGGGGGGGTTCCGCGGGCGGCGGGAGCGCCGCGGGGGGGGCCTCGCCGGGGGGGGGGTTTCCGCGGGCGGGGAGCACCGCCGGGTGGAGGGTCGCTGCGGGGGAGAGGGGCCGGCGGGGGGCACTACCGCCAGGGCAAAATCGACATTTCATATCCAAATTGGAGTGGGTGTTACAATTTTTTGAAAAAACGGACCTAATGGAAAGGTGTTTTTGAAAACGGACCTAGTGGTAAAGTGGTTATCTTAAAACGGACTTAGTGTGCATTTGCGCTAAAAAAATTCAAAAGAAAGGGGACGGGGAGGGGCAGCCTGCCGGTCAAAAAAAAGAAAAGAAAAAGAAAAGGTAAGGAGGCTGACGCCCGGCACCCCAGCGATCTTCCCCTTGCTGCATCCGGCGGAGCCTCGACAAAAGAAGAAGAAGAGGAGGTTCTGCCGGAGTGAACCAGAGGAAGGAGAACATTCGACGTTCTTCATCCAACCATAGCCGCTATTGTCTAAGCCCTCCTCCCAGTCACGTTCTACAACCAGAAGCTTCAACTGCAGCCGTGGCTGCATCTCCACCTCCTCCCACAACAAGAGCTTTCTTCTCCAACAACAGCAGCGGCCTTCTGATCTTCTAACAGCAGAAGCAGCAGCCCCTTCATCTATCGGCAACAGCATCTTCTCCAACGAGACTTGCTGCGCATCAAGGAGGGGGGAAGGGTGCGGCTATCTCTCTCGGGGCCTCTCGCGTGCTCTCCCTCTCTCGGCCTCCCTCCTCTCACGACCTCCTCCAAAAGGGTCAAGCAACGGCAGCATCTAGAGTGGCTGCGTTCTCTCCAACAAGGTCCGCCCGCAGCAGCCGCGGGCCGGCACCAAGAAGACCGGAGGAGAGAGATCCAGCCCCCTCCATCTCCACGTAACTGCTGCCAGAAGGAGAGCATGTACTGCAGCGGGCGACGTCTCTACGGCCAGCCCTCAGCCAAGAGAAAGGAGCAACCTACTCCTGCTTCAACGCCAACAGCAAGGAGGGAAGGGAACCACTCAACCTCGCCTATCACCAGGAGAAGAAGAAGAAGAAGAGAGAAGAAGAAAGCCATGGGAAGAGTACTGTTGATGCTCCTGCATACATTGGAGAAGAGGAGCCGCTGAAGATTGCTGCTGCAGCCCACGCTGTTGCACACCAAGGGTCAACCTCTTCTTCCAACTACCGCAGACTCCTCTGCGCACCCCTTTCTGTTCAGCCCAAACAGACCCAAAAAACAGTCTGTTAGGCCCCTGTGCAGCACCCAAAACTTTTTGTATGAAGGGCTGAACCCATAGCACTGGAAGGCATCTTTTGAGAACAAAACCGTGTTGGCAAGGCCTAATGCAAATGATTTCTTACAGATGATGGATTGATTATGCTACTGGATCTCTGAAAATTAAACAGAGCTTGCGGCAATTTTGTCATTACCATGTTGGTTAATCAACTCTCGGTTCACCTAGAATATTCTACATGGAGCAAAGCAAAAGGTGCTCGGTTGTTCAAAATGGACTGGAGACAGCTCTCTTTAAGCTGATGAAATTTGCCATCACCAAAGGAGGAGAAAATGTGAGACAGGTGGCAAGAAACTACTTGAAATATTACAGTTCATCATAGAGTAGTGATGCACTTGTTGTCCTTAGTAACGGTTTTGGAAGGGAAATTACGAATGCTTCCCGCTTTCACTCTGCTGCTACAGCAAGGTCTTCAGGGCCGACTGTGGAGTGTGTTGGAATGGAAGAGAAGGGCAGGGTACTTAATGAGAATTGGGCCATTATTAACCTTCTTTGACTCTTTGGGAGAACTGATCTATGAAATCACTATGCAGAAGTCTTTTAATGCGTCCTCTTTTTATTTTGCGTAAAATTTTATTTGATGAATATAGATATTAGCCACTTTGTGCGTTCCCTTGGTATGTATAGATCTGAGTCTAAGGCTTCCGTGTCCTTTTGGTTTTTATATTAATTTTGCTTAATCATGTAGTATTTATTCAACGTCAATGTTAAATCTTGCGGAACAATAAGGTGGAAATATAATGTGTTTTTATTAGATAGGCCTATTACTTGTGCCAAATTGCACAGATTCATTTATGTGCTAACTGCTAAGGTGAAATTTCTTTCATACATGGCCCTGTTTCTTTTCGGAGGAGGCTCAAAGACTAGATACCAAGAATTTGTAAACTGTAATCAGTTTTAAGCACAATAAATTATAATATCCGCAGCTATGAAAAACATGTCTCCACCAAATCAGAGGCAACTGTCCAGACATGGTTCTTTGAAGCATCACTTAGTTTAACACCTGAAACAATCCCAGTGTCCAGACAATACAATTCTATCAGAGGCAACTGTTTCATTTGTTCAAGTACTATGTTTTTCAGCTAAAAAGTGAGTGAACTTGCAAAATGGAAGTGGTTTGGTGCAAATGAAACAGTTACCTCTGATAGAAAACTGGGTTACAAATCCACCAAATCTCAAATTTGAAATCCCAGAATTCAAACTTCATAGTTCTCAAATATGAAAATTGAGTTAAAAAATCCCAAGTCTGGAAGAAACTTCAAAAGTCTGAACTCAAGTCTAAAAAGTCTGAAATCTGGAATTTTTTTTCTGAAATTGCAAGTAAAAAATCAGCAAGTTAAAATCAGAAATCAAAACCTATGAAATTCAGGATAGTCAATCAACTTAAGGAGCTTGAAATTGGTTAGAATTGGTTGCTCTTAGCACAGAATGGACTATCATAGACTGAAGTTGGCCAGGATCAGCCAATTGTGGCAGATGCTAGCTGGTTCACTGCCAATACAAGATGATTCCTTGCCAATCTTCACTTCGCTCAAATTGGAAAGATAACCGATCATCAGGATCAGATCTGGCTGATGCTGATCCCAGGTCCAACCCAAATTCTATAATCATTCAAGCGTGGGTTCTGTTTATCCAAATTCTTCAACCTCTGTTTTTTTTTCTTTTCTTATATCCAGTTCCTGTCACAATTCATATGATTCCCATCATGCTATTTTCATGTTCTTATATGCCCATACATTCTCTTTTTTTTGTATTGATTTTAAATGTGTTAGTATTTGTATTTTTGCTAGGTTGACAAAGCAAATAAAAGGAAAGCTGCTTTTCTTCTTACTAAAAGAAAGCAGGAGATTTCAGATTTGAAAGTATAGGTATTTCATTTAGTTTTAAATCATATTTGTTTGTCTTATTTTATATTTGTCATGCTCATGAAGTTCATGATTCATGATAAATTTTAATCTTTAAAAGATTGGAGTTTAAATTTCAATACCGTGATGTTACCATGCTATATTTACTTGTATTTTTCAGAATTATGGTCCAAATAATAACATATGGATGCCATTTTGAAAGTTCTTTTTTATTATGATTGAGAGTTTACCATCATATTTTTTGCTTGGTTAAAAAAAATCCAGATCCTGTTTATATTCCTGAATTTTTTGATTTTCATCTGATATCGGTGTGGTTTTAAATCCTAATAACTCTTCTAGAGCATATGTAGTGATGATTAGCAGTCGATTTGATTTGCATTTGACGATATATAAATTCATATATCCAGATCTTGTCATAATTCATGTGATTCCCATCATGCTACTCTCAGGTTCTTATATGCACATACATTCTCTCTTGTTTATGAATTGAAACAATTGTGCTCGGTATATTGTAAAATATGATGGTGGTATTATACGTAATGTAAAACTGTAAAGAAAATCTGAAATTCAATTCAAATCCTGAAATCTGAGAGTTGTAACAAAAAAAATAAGAGAAAATATATGATCTGAAAGTCACAAAAAATCAAAATCTGAAAGCATGCATTTAAACTCGAAGTCCATGAAAAGAAGAAGAAAACAAAAGCAAGTCCATGCAAAAAGACATCAACAAAAGCAAAGACAGTTGGGGATTTCCAGAGTGGCAGGTTTTCAGATTTTGGGATCCTAAACTACATCTTTGCTTGGATTTCATCTTTTTATTTAATATTGGTTCAAGTTTCTGACTTGGACACTTTAATTTTCAATTTCAGATTCCTGGTTCTAATTTGGTTGCTTCTTTTTGACGTTTCGATCCCTGTTTGAACATATATATATTTAGACTGTCAGAATTACAAGATTCTGATCTTATTTTTTGCTGGTCCAAGACCCAACAGTTTGTGGATTTGCAGATTTTTTGATTTTTGATATTTGGAGTTTATTAAAATTTTGAGTTCTCATATTTATCAGTTTGATATAAAATTAAAATAATGTTTATATTTTGTCATTATTTAACCTGACAACTCGTACCAAAACTATCAGTGTCCAGTATTTTTTGTTGTTTTGTTGCAGTTCTTATCCTTCACACACCCAAACTAAGTTGGTGAAATCTATTACAAATGGCTACTTCTGCCAAGCGGGCACGCACCAATATGGGGAGAAATTTCTCCGCCATACCTGGGCATGTTCGAGGTCGAATATCAGCTGGTTTGGTAAGATCAACCATTATGATATTTTATTATTATTATATATACTTGTCATTCGTGCATGTTTTCCATGCATGTTACCAGCATCCATGAATTGGACCAAGTTAATTGGACCTTAACAGGGTGCACTCTTCGAGTGTTGATATTAACATTATTTTATTCAATTTTTTAGGACTATCCAAACTTTCCAGGCCCGAGACATTTTGGTCATATCTCTTGGTTGGGAGATTTATTAGGGGTTTTAAACATTACCTCTCAATCAATCTGTCCGATTGGGGTCTCAGGGGATTGTTGGTGCATGCAAAGCATTATGATGATTATTTCTTGGACTTTGGCATGATGGGAGCGTTGATGGAGTTGTGGCACCCAGATACCAATACATTTGTATTTAACACATTCGAATGCACAATCTTACTAGAGGAGGCAGAAATTCTTCTCGGATTACGACACATTCCAAAGGGTAAGGAGGACATGATTTTTATCCCTCCTGAACCGTTGACATGTTTACAGTTTTTACAAGAGTTTGTTGATGCTAAACATTCAGGTGACATGGTTAAGGGTAAATGTATCAACTTACAGAAGTTAGCATCATGGACCATCGATTTCTTGATGAATGTGACGGACGATGAGACACATATGATCAAAGGGTTGAAGGGTTTTGCTACGTGTCTGGCTGCTGTGTTTCTATTTCCTGCCCAGGATGGATTATTGCAAGCAGAACAACTCACTTGTATCCAGGGTATCTGGCAAGGTGAACTACTAGGTCCTTCAGTACTTGCTTATCTATATTGTGGCCTCACATCTTCAAGTTTGGGTTTACTTCCATTTGGTAGTTTTCTATTGATGGCATGTTGGGCAGACTTACTGATGGGGACATTTTTTTGATATTTTGGATTTTCTTTAATTTTGTGTCCTTACGAGGACAAGTCTGTAAATAGCTTACTTAGGGGGGCTTTGCTTAAATCTTCTCCTCTCCCTCTATAAGAGGAGGATCGATGTACATAATTTTTAACAAGTGATATACAATTTTTGGAAGCCCACGGGCTGGTTCTCTCCCGCGCAGGGGGCTGCGGCCCCCGTCTTCTCCTCCAATCCCGGCGATGGGCGCCGCTTCTTCCCCTCACCTCCGGCTGGTGGCCGGTGACTTCTTCCTCCTCTGATCGGCTGTGAGCCTTCCCCTTCCACCCTCCATAACCGGCGAGGTCGCCGTCCCGTTCTCCCTCCTCACCCTCCGGCCTCCGCGCCGTTCTTCCTCTTTCCCCTTCTCGGTTCGACACCAGCCCAGCCCTCGACCTCCGCCATTCCCGCGCCATCTCTATCCGGCTGCCAACCCCGCTCCTGGTTCCCTCCTGCGACCTTCCCCTCACGACGACGGAACCAGCAGCGCACGGGCCGGCCTCGACTTCCTCCCCGTCCACCATTGGTGTCGTCGGGGAAGCACCGTGAGCGAGAAGAAGGAAGAAGCCGAAGACGGTGAAGCGGCAGGAGAGATCCGGCGCTCCCCGGATCCCCTCCTCCTGCATCGGCGACGCGGCCCCCCTCCTCCGGCGGTGTTCCACGGCGACGGCGCCTCCGCTGCGCCTCCGCCTCCTCGCCGGACAACGTCGAGGCGGCTCGGCCTTTCGCCCGCTCCCTCCCCCCCGCTCCGCCCGTGCCCGCCGGGCGACGACGCCGCTGCGACGATCGGGCGAGGACGACGCGCGCGGCCGGACGAGGACAACGCGGGCACCGCGTTCGCGTTTTGTCGCGACCCGCGGCCTCGCGGGGCCGCCGCGATGCCGCCACGTCGGCGGGCGGTCGACAACACCGATCGGGCCACGCGACCACGCGAGAGCCCGGAGAAGGCGCCACGACACCCCCGCTCACGCCCGCGAGCGCGGCCATCTCGCGCGGCCCGCGGCCGGCCGGTCCGCGGCCAGACCGGTCGCCAGACCCGGTCCAACCGGGTTCAAGGCCGGTTCAGGCCGGTTCACCTCGTTTTGGGCCGGTTTGGACCGGTTCAGACCATTGTGGAATCGGTTCGGGCCTGTTTGGACCGGTTCGGGCTGATTTGGGCCTATTTTGGGTTCGTTAGGTCCGTTTAGCGGCGATTAGCGCCGGTTTAAGTCGTTTTCGGTCGGTTTAGCCCGGATTAGCCGGTTTGTCCCGCATCACTTACACTTCAAGTTTAACCCTATTGGTGGTAATACAACCATGTCTCGGCTTTTTCAACGCAGCCCATTGCAGCCTTATTCATCTGCCCTTGGATTAGAGGACAAAATTGTTAATAAATGTCCAAAGTTGAAGAAAAGGAACGATTGGCGTGCTTATTTTGCTAGCATGAAACGCAGTGGATTTCTTTATGCTCCAAAGGCTTTGCTAAACAAGGACCTGTATACTTGCTTCACCCCTGGTGTTGATTTGCGTCTGATATCTGGCGGCTCTCCTTTGTATTGTATAATTCCTACCGGTGTCTTCCACAAGTCAGGCTTCCTCGCCACAAGGTCCCTTCACTTTCGCACTTGCCTCCGATTAAAGTGAGACAATTCGGTTCTGCGTATGACATGGAGGAGGCTGAGAGCATTGTGGCAATGTGGAAGACGAGACGATTGTGCCGAGCAAGCATTATCATTGAGGAAGATCAAGATAAAAAGCAGCGCTACCTTTCTAAGCTTAGGCTTCTTTTCATGTTGTGATGATGTGATGTATCAAACTTATAAATCCTTTAATGTATGAATTTACCATTAGTTGTCACTACTTTCTCAATACTTTCACTTATTGGGTTCAGATGATAGGCATGTCTTTCTAATGATTACCCAATATTGGTTTCATAACTTAATTCCATTTCAATTTAATGTCATCCGGTATTATGGATTACACATTAACACGTTCTCTCTCAAAATCTTATTAATAATTGATTATGGATACTAAGGACATTGCGGTTCCGTTTTTATAAAGTAAATAGCATTGCCTCTTTATAAGAACTAATTACCTTGGTTCACTGTTATCAAGTAGTATCATATTTTTTGCACAACGCATATGTTCTTTAATAAATTTTAAATTATTAGTAAGCTGGGATCAATTGTTGACGTAATTTTAGTCTAATCTTAAAATGTCACATTAGTAATTAATTATTTGATATGTACATATTTTCACCAAATATTATATAAGTATAATCATTTAAAAACTAATTGACCTGTCAATTCTGAATATTATCAGCAAACCAAGAAGAATATTACAAACATGAATGTGAAATATGTTAGTTTACAAAACTCAGAAAAGAAACTTGAACCTAAAAGAATAAAACTGTAAATTGTAATTACAAAACAGAAATCCAATGAAATCTGAAACACTAAAAAAACTATGCAAGAAATTCAATTGTGGACATTTTAACTCTGATTTTGATCGCTTTGGGAACCTATCTCAGATTCCCCAAAATGGTCAAGCATATTTGGACATTGACTCTTGTGGATATCAATTTTCTATAACTTCATGACCAAATGTATATATAAATGATAATTGCCACAATATATAGCGTCATATATGTAAACCACGCTTTGCCTGTCATTCTAGGGATTTACACCGTTAAAATCTAATTTTTAACATAATAATCTATATAATTATCTCAATTCTTTTAAAATGGACCTATGGACACTTTGCTTTACTTGCCTGAATACAGCATCGGGAAAGTGGATGGCTGCCCTTCACTCTCTGCTGCTCACCCTCCACCATGACCTCTCCCCTTTCCACTGTCCTGAAATTTGGGTTTTTAAAGGTGGCCCAAGAATACCACATTCATTTAATCAACTATCAAGCGTACATCAAATGATTTTATAATTAAAAGTACAAAAAAGGTAAAAATGCTCCCCAACTAAGATAGTAGCGAGAGCTAGATTGAGGCTTATCAAATTAAAAGCTTCAATCATGCCTTTTCTGGCCACTCTGACTTCTCCACACTCCTTTCTCTCTACCTGCCACCTTCCGACCTCTGCATCTTCCTTTCTCTCTAGCCTGTTAGTTTGGCTGTTGGGTGGATACAGGTCTGGATCTCATTCCTGTTCTTAGAAGAAAGGAGGTAGAATGACCTTACTTGAGCTTGTATTTGAGTTGGGTAGACTTAATCCACACTCGTGCAACACAAATTAGGTTCTCATTTTCTTTTCATTCTCTCATTTCTCTTTATCAAAATGTACAAGTCCAGTGCCAAACTCAGACAGATGAACAGAGACTGCATGATCATCTTCTTATATATATGCCTATGTTATTTTGGTCAAGTGCTGCAGCTGCCGTGAAGAAGGCCCAAGGATCTGAAACGTGTGGGTTCAAATTCCGTGACCTCTCTCGGAGTTTTTCCAAGAGAATCTCGCCACCTATGAGAGTGGGCATTTGAACCTGGTACCTCTCCCTCTGGGGCATGGTGTCCTCCACTACTCTACAGTGCCGGGGACTATATACATGCCTATGTGGCTGAAGCCAATAGAACTCTCTTCTTATCACATCTTATCTCATTTAAGAGACTCATATGCATATGAGACATGATTTTACATCAAATAGGATTTCTTGCGAGTGGAGGGGAAAATGTGGAGACATGATTTTACATCAAATAGTATTCCTTGTGAGTGGAGGGGAAAATGTGGACCAACATACATGTGGTGAAGGTTACATCAGGCCCATGCTTGGTTGCACCCTCTGGATGTGACGGTGCCCTCCAAGCCTGTGGATGTGAGCTCCCGTTTCTTTTCCATATTCTTGAAATGGTATCAAGGACTATCACATTGGTTCTCAGGAAGAGTACCACTTCTTCATTACCACCTGCAACTATATCATTTACTTCCACACAATGGCCGTCACCAACGACTTGACGTGCGGCAGCATGTCCAAGGGTTGTGACCTGCCAGCTTCAGCCGTCCATCGCTCTCTATTGCTAGGCATCCAAAGGAAGAACGCAGCTCATACAGTGGTAGTAAGTAGCAAACTCTTAGCAAGAGGGTGAGAGGCTCGTTATAAGATGTTTATTTTTCTGTAAATTGTAATCCATGAAATTAAATTTTACGATCATTTAATGTATTAATTTTGATAATCTGTCGGCATAATATATCCTTGTTTCCATTATTTTCTTATTGAAATTTCATTCATTATATGCATTACTATATCCTTTTCCTTATGAGTTATGATCCAATGCTGCACAATATTCGGATTTCTTTGAATTTACCCTACCATGGTTCTGTGTTGTTTTGATCTAATTTCTCTTTGTTCTACACAACTATCTTTGGCACACTGACTGATTGTACATAGATCATCACTTTCCCCGTGAACAAGATAATATCATACATACATTTGGGGTATTCTTCCACCTATAAAGATGACACATGATGCAATTCACCTTATTTTATACTATATGTTTGTATGCTTGTGTGTGCGTTTGATGGCCAATGTGCATTTATTTAATACATTTTATTTAATATCGAGGCTTCCCTTTTTGCTCTCGTAGACAACCAATTTATACCTTGATAGGTAGGATTTTATTTTCTCCATCTATGATTTATTAATATATATTTGTAACAATTTGCGGAAGGAACTTCCGCCAGGTTTTTTTATGTTTTTATTATTTATATTTTTTGGAATATAGGTAAAATAGATTAATAGTAACACCCTGAAGCAAGACGAACCTTTGAAGCATAGATTGCCAAGCATATATACAAATTTCGCCGAAAGAGTTTTGAAGATCATTAGGCCAGGTTTGCTCAACTCTCAGCCCAAAACACTAATATCGCCAAATCTTTTGTAAAGAGGGAAAGAGAGCAGCAATCAAATCAAAACATTAACATTTAAGAAAAATCTATTACGTTGAATTCTTTGTAGTCTACGATGAGATGAATGAGCCTACTTATTCTGGTCTCTGGACTCTCCCCATATTTAGCTCTGTTTTGATGACAATACTATTGATACGAATGAACCGACCACACCCAGGCATGTGTTGGATATAGAATAGACATGCTGTTACACTTAACCAAAACATTTTATATCCAAATCAGATACAACAGACCAATTATTTATATATATTACATATGATAACTGGAGACCAGGAAAAACCACACTACGTATATCATTCACGGGTTTTGCTTTGTTTTTCACTTTGTTACATGTTTTCTTACCCTCCCATCATGGGGCGGCAATGGACAGGGCTGGCCCGTGGGCCCGCGGGCTGGCCAGCCCTGGGCTTTGTTTCGGGGCAGATCAACCAGCCCTCATGCATTAGCCGGGCCAAGAAAACAGGCCCGCGGGCCTTGTTCTACGGTAATATCCATTGTCCAACGTCCTTGGTCCGCCAGCACACATGCAAAAATCTTGTTATTTTATTTCTATAGAAGTTTTTACATGCATGAATTGGAACAAGGTACGCAAACTATCAGAATTTTTTTTAAAAAAAATAATATTTTAAAATAATAAAATATATACTTAGTTTTAACTACAGTTACATATCTATGATTATTTGGGTGTTAAACAATATGCTTTTATCTATGTACTTATTTTTATTTCTAAATTCAAAATTTCTTTTTGGTAGTTGGTGTGATGTTTAAAAATTTTAAAAATATGATATGTATTTTATTATATACTAAAAATTTTAAGCGATTTGGTCAAATTTATATACTTTATTATAAATTAAAAAATTATGAATGCGTAGTGCATCTACTATTCTTATTTTAATCATGTTTCAAATTTTTTATCAAATTCATCGTATCTTAATATTTCAAAAAAGAATCTTAGTTTTAATTTTGTATGTCATATCAAGACTTTGGTAGGAGATATTTTAAAATTAAAAAAATTATATATATTTGAAACATTGAGCTGGATCGGGCCAAATCTATATTTTATTATACAGGCCGAGCCGGGTGGGCCCAATGACATAAAGTGGGTCGGGCCAGGCCGGCCCATTATATATTAGAGCGGACCTTAGTTGGGCCATCTGCAGGCAGGGCCCAGAATGTTTACGTTGATGGATTATAAATGCAGCAAGTTGGGACAAATATTTTTTTATTTTCAAATTAAGCAAGTGATAACGGTTGAGTGATAACTATTTTTTATTTTCAAGTTAAGAGGTGTTGAGTGGTATTTTCATCACATGAACATGAATAATTATGCTATATCATATTATAAATATTTATACAATTTTTGTCATATTTATATTTTTATATTATTTTTATATTATTTTTTATTTTTAACTATATATATTTTTTTATATTAGAAAGATCGGGCCGGGCCGGGTCGGGCCGGGTCAAATTTAATTTTTATGCGGGTCGGGCCGGGCCGGGCAAGAATATAATGCGGGCCGGGCCGGGCCGGGCCGGCCCGTTATAATTTGATTTGGGCTTTTATTGGGTTGGCTTCGGGCCCGGCCCAACCCGGCCCATTGACACCCCTACTCCCATGCACACCCGGGGAGGCTCCAGCAAGCGGTAAGAGAGAATAAGTAATTATTTTTACACAACATTTCATAAATCTATAAATTGATTTTATGAGATTTATTAAGATACAAGAAAGATATTTCGATATCGATCAAGACACATAATACATTTAAGAAAAATCTGAAATCTGGCATCCCATACAATCAACTAAGAATCCAGATCAGTTTTTTCCAAAATCCAATTCCCAAACTCAACCTGTAACATAATCCATCAATGTAAATCAAGACAAATTTGGCTCAAGCCAGAACTGATTAATTCAGGTCAGACCCAAGAAATTCTGAACCTGTAAATCCGAAACCTGTTAAATCTGCAAAATTACAAAATCAGAGGTCTAAGACTTAAAAACTGGAATTTAAAACAGAATCTGAAAAATCTGAAATCACATCTGAAACTCAAAATCTAAAATATGGAGTCTGGAAATTGAAATTTTGAAACGTAAAATCTGCAATTAAAACCATCCGGGAGAAGAGGAATCTGGAAATAAGAGTGTATAAAAAACTGGAAATCTGAATACACCATAAAATCTGAAATCTGAATTTGTGTAGAACCCATCTAAAAATCTGAAATCTGGAAATCTTTGTACCATAGTATATTGCGTAAGGTATATTACGTAATGCCCTGTTTGGTTAGAGTATTGTAAATGATACTGTATTAATATTGATATTGATATTTTTTGAAAGTGAAATATCAATATCAAGATTGACACTATCAAAGTTTTTAAGTGTTTGGTAAAATTACGTCTCCGCAGCCGCGGGGGGAGGAGGCGGACGCCGGCTGCGGGCTGCGGACTACGGAGGGGGGACTCCGGCTGTGGAGGCGGGGGGGGGACGCCGCGGGGGGGCCAGCAGGGGGGGGGGGGGACGCCGCGCGGGGGGACGCGGCTGCGGAGGGGGGACTCCGGCGGGGGGCCAGCCGGGGGCGGGGGCGGGGGGACGCCGCGCTGGGGGGAAGCGGGGGGGGGGGTGGGTGGGGTGCCGGCTGCGGAGGGGGGACTCCGGCGGGGGGACGCCGCGCGGGGGCCAGCGGGGGGGGGGGGGACGCGGCTGCGGAGGGGGGACTCCGGCGGGGGGCCAGCCGGGGGCGGGGGGGGGGACGCCGCGCTGGGGGAAGCGGGGGGTGGGGTGGGGCGCCGGCTGCGGAGGGGGGACTCCGGCGGGGGGACGCGGCGCGGGGGGGGGGACGCGGCTGCGGAGGGGAGGACTCCGGCAGGGGGGACGCCGCGGGGAAGGGGGGGACGCGGAGGGGAGACTCCGGCGGGGGGCTGCGTCGGGGGGACTGCGCGGAGGGGGAGGGGGCTCCGGCGGGGGGCTGCGCGGGGGGGCTGTGCGGGGGGGCTGCGCGGCGGGGGGGCTCTCCGCAGCGGGGGCGACGGGGAACTCCGGAGCTGCGGGGGCCTCTCCCTCGGGGGGGGGGGGACGCCGCGCGGGGGCCAGCGGGGGGGGACTCCGGCGGGGGGACGCCGCGCTGGGGGAAGCGGGGGGGGGGGGGGGGGGGGGCCGGGTGCGGGGGGGGGGGTCCGGCGGGGGGGACGCCGCGCGGGGACCAGCGGGGGGGGGGGGGGACGCCGCGCTGGGGGAAGCGGGGGGGGGGGGGGTGGGGTGGGGTGCCGGCTGCGGAGGGGGACTCCGGCGGGGGGGGGGGGACGCGGCTGCGGAGGGGGGGCTCTCCGCAGCGGGGGGGCGACGGGGGCGACGGGGGACTGCGGCGCTGCGGGGGGCTCTCCGCAGCGGGGGGGGGGGGCGACGGGGGACTCCGCCTCCGGCTCTCTCCTGGAGACGTCCGTATCATTTTTAATACAGGTCTTCACCTGTATTAAAAGTGATATTTTTTTTAACTGTTAGTTTTAAAATTAATATTAGTATCCAAACACCATTTGATACAAAGTATCAATATCAGTTTTAAAACTAATACTGATACAGTTACATAATACTGTTACCAAACAGGCTGTAAGGTTTCAATTTTATGTTATGTTATGTTGTAATTTCCTTTACTACATATATTTGATGGATAATCTTCCGTAAGGTTTCATTTTTATCTATTGTTCTTAAATAAGATAACCATTTCATTGAGATCCGTTCCTTTGCTATTCTAATGTGTGATTACCCATATGCAGGTTTTGGATTGAAATAAGCGTATTGCTTTCCTGTCTTCACTCTGCTTCTGTGCTTCGGAGCCTTTATTTGTGGGTCCTAAATCAATTGTCAAAAGTAGTAAATATGACTTCGTATCTTTTTTTCCTTATAACCATAGCTTGTCAAATCAGTAGTCATAATTCTGGTATGTTAAATTTAGAAACCGTATACCTTACAAATTTTACATGTATGTTTCAACTTTTATAATACACTATTTTTCCTCTCAGTATAATTTTTCTCATTCACACGTGCATCTCTAGCTCTTGTTATTTATGACTGCCCAAAAATGCATGCAAATAATAAGAATATTTCTAAGGTATTTTCTATTCCTCATTGCAATTTTAGATCTTCAAATGTTATTTGGCCATCATCATCTACATCTAACTCATAAAATATGCGTCTTCTTGCAAACATGTTTTTATTATTAGCACAGCCATGTTTTTATAAATTTAGATGTTATTTAGTTGTATAAAAAGAAACTGGAAAGATACCTTATAAATTTTAAATGTTAATAAGCTAAACATAAAATCTAATTGTGAATGAAATTGGACATGCAAACAAAATGGCTAACTGTATAATTCTTGGCAGACCAAACTTGTCTTGAGTCACTTGATTGATGGCTTTGGGGATTCTGGTTCAGCGAATTCAAAATTTAGCTGCAGCTCTGTTTTATTTTGTTCTTTATTTTGTTTTTTGCATATTTGAGGGATCTTAAACTATGGATTCTTATTTTTTGATTTGAGTTCTGGTGGGGGTTATAGTTCTTTATGGCTGACTATTTTCTTTGAATTCAAATTACCATTCCAGAACCTGGGGATTGATCTTGGCAGTTTGAATCTGATTTATTTACATCTCTTGTGTGTCCACTGTTTGTTTTATTGTAACATTTTCTAGAACCTGATCTTTAGAACAGAATTGAGTTTTGTGAGTTATTAATGGTTGGGTCAATGATTTGTCTTGATGGATTTCTGGTTTGTTTGGCTTTCTTTTTTATTCTGAGTATTTGTAAGCTTAATCGCTAGGTTTGATGTATAACTTAAGGAGGGTCAACAGGTGAGTTTAGAACTGGTCTTTTGTTTTTTCTTTTTTGGGATTTCTTTTCAATTAAGCCGAGACCATAAGGTAGGTTTACAATCGGCTTTATTCTTGTCTTGGTTTGTTCAAATTAAGTGAGTTTTTATTTAAATTTATGTTTATTGTTTGTTTTATCATTATTTTTTTATTTTTTAAATTATGGGACAAGAGGTGGGTTTAGAACCGACGTCTTGGTTACCCATTTATTTTGAATTCTTTTAACTTAAGTCAAGACTACGAGGTTGGTTTATAACCGACTTATGCTTGTCTTGATTTATTTAATTAATTAGTGATTTTTTATTTATTTAAAGTTGAATGTTATTTTAAAAAAATTTCAACTTGAATTTCCTTGGAGCACTATTCTTCTTATGTTTCTCTTCCTGGTCCTTCCTGCTCACAGCAATACGTTGTTTTTTTTCCCTCTAATTCATATTCTCTTCTACTTTTTGTTATCTTCCTGGTGTAGCAATAGGAAATGGGATATTTTCATTCTCTCTTCCCGTCGTTCTTACCTTCGTTGTTTACATGATTATTTAATTTTACATTTTATCTTGTTTGTGGTATGCTTAAATACTTTATATGACATTATTCCTTTAGATTTTAATCTTACATTACAATTGCATTTGGGTATCGAACTTGTCCAACTTATAGGACATTCGAGATGACAGCTCTCTCTCCCAAATTACCTTTATATACAACACACTCTCTTGGTGGTTACCGACCTCTCTTTCTGTAGTATTCCTCTTCAGTTGACCAGGTTTGTTTCCACCGAGGCCTCCGTAAGTCCCCAGATGTGAAGGATTCCCTCTTCATTGATCGGGCTGGTTGTACAAATAACCTAAAATTTAACTTACCCATTTAACACAATACATGGTAACATTACGAAAGCTTTAGTTTTTTAGTAGTTGGAATTTATCCTCTACCGTACTCTCGTAGAATGAACAAATATTTAACAATCCACAAGCTTAAGATTAACATGAAATTCTTAGGATAATCATTGAACATTTTGTTTATGACTTGTCGGAAACACACAACCGAAAATTAAAAATAATTCAAAATCCACTAAAAAAATGCTTGAAGTTTATATTTCATTACATGTGTTCTTTTAAAGTTAACCTATTTCTTCTTAAGCATCGACGAGTACTTGTCAATCAACATATCTTAATCTAACATGAATTCTCAAACATTATTACATCAGTTTCACTAAAGAATGAGTCAAGAACATTACATTTCTGAAATTGGATCTACTTCAAATAATGAAGGTACATGTTCTTCACTTGTTCTTATAAATATTTATTTATTTATTATTTGTATTTATACTTAACTTTTGATTATACAGAAGCCTGTAGAATAGATAGGAATACAAGAAGAAGGGAGATTTATGCACAGAGAAAGAAGGCTAAGAAATCTTATCAACTTTCGACCAGACATGTTGTAAGGACTAGCGCAGCTTGTGTACACTGTGGGGCATTGAAGTTTGAATACGAGCCTCCAACTTTTTGTTGTTGCAACGGTGAAGTTTCGTTGAAGTTATCGACTCTTCCAGCTGATTTGTTGACATTATACATGTCTAATGACAAAGAATGTCAAGATTTTAGAAACTCGATTCGTGCATACAACAATGCATTTTCATTTACTTCACTTGGAGTTACTTTGGACAAAATAGTTGCAGATATGAGAAGTGGCTGTTACACTTTTAGGATATTGGGTCAACTTCATCATCATATTCCATCACTTGTCCCAAGTGACAATGTTGCAAGATACCTTCAGTTATATTTTTATGACACGGAGAATGAAGTTCGTAACCGACTTTACCATCTTCCCAACTTAAATGAGTCGATTATTAAAAAGTTGATTGATATATTGCGTATGAATCCTTATTCTACTTTCTTAAGAAATCTACAAAACCTACCTTCTTTTGATAGAAGAGTCATTTCTATCCGAACTGATCCGGGCTTGGATCAATGAGTTTACAACACCCCAACCGTTGATCAAGTAGCAGCTATTTGGGTCGAAGGTAATGATGTAGAAGGACGATATGTTACTGATATCGTTGTACATGGTCGTGACGGAAGAAGCCACAAAGTGCAGTCTTATTTTGGCTGTTATGACCCACTTCAGTATCCGTTACTCTTTCCAAGAGGAGAAACTGGCTGGCACAGGGGAATCAGACGAACCAACAGTGCTCCAAATAGTGCGAACAACTCAAATATAACAGTGGACCACATTCAAACATTCACCGATTTGATTCAAAGAGAAGAAGGTAATAATTTAATATATTAAAAAACCACCTGTAATGATGACTTATTACATAAAGTCTTGTGTTAATATAAAATATAACATGCAGATGTATATTTACAAGGAAAAAAAGATCAATTTGTTTCAGCTCGTGAGTATTATGCTTACCTCCTTCAAATCAGAAGTTCATACTTTGGTTCAATACTCTTTGGAGGTCGTTTGTTACAGCAGTTTGTTGTTGACATGTATGTTAAAATTGAGACAGATCGACTGAATTTTTATTACAAAAATCAACAACACATACGATCTGAAGTTTATCAAGGAGTTGTGGATGCTATTAAGGACGGAGAAACATGTTCGAATTATATTGGGAAAAGAATTATACTATATGCTTCATTTATTGGTGGTCCAAGAGATATGAGAAGATGATATCTAAATGCAATGGCTCTTGTACATCGCTTTGGAAAACCTGATATATTTCTTACAATAACTTGCAATCCAGATTGGGATGAAATAAGGAACCAACTGCAACCATCGGAAGTTTCCTTCAACAGGCCAGACATTGTTAGCCGAATTTTTAAATCAAAATTGCAAGATCTCAAAAATCTATTGTTCAAGGAGAACTTATTTGGAAATGTTGCTGCTCATATACATGTCATAGAATTCCAAAAGAGAGGATTGCCGCACGCTCATTTCTTGATTGTCTTGAAAGAAGGTGAAAAGATAGAACATCCCGATGCATACGATATTGTAGTGTCGGCGAAATTTCGGATCCAATCGTGGATAAAGATTTACATGACATGGTTCTTAAACATATGATACACGGTCCTTGTGGTTCCCTGAGGCCGTCATCACCTTGTATGAAAAATGGTACATGTAAGTGTAATTATCCACGCCCATTTTGTGAGGTTTCATTGAAGGGTGCTAACTCATATCCGACATATCGAAGGAGAGATGATGGGCGAAAATATAAAGTCAGGCAACACTATCTAGATAATCGCTGTGTTGTTCCTTACAATCCTTTGTTACTCAAAAGGTATAATTGTCATATCAATGTGGAAATTTGTTCATCGATAACAGCAGTCAAGTATCTATACAAGTATATATACAAAGGTCATGATCGTGTTTCGGTGCAAATTACTAATCAGGAGGATCGAACTGTTGTTGATGAAATCAAAAACTTCCGAGATGGTCGATGGATTTCACCACCAGAAGCAATGTGGAGAATTTATCATTTCAATCTTAATGAGATGTATCTAGCTGTTGTTCAACTTGACTTACATTTACCCAATATGCAACTTGTCAGCTTCAACAACAATGAGAACTTGCACTCTGTTTTGGAAACGTCTCGTTCGAAGAAAACAATGCTTACAGAATTTTTCTTCATTATATCAGAGGACCAAAATCTTTCGAGGATTTACGGACAGTTGCTGGGTTCACCTACACAACGTTCAGGGAAGCAACTCAAAAAAGTGGCCTACTAGAAAGTGATCATTCAATAATATCTTCTTTTGAGGAGGCTGTAATCTATGAAATGCCTTATTCTTTACGTCGCTTATTTGCAGTGACATTAGCCTATTGTGATACAGAAAATGTTAGATCACTATGGGATAAATTCTATCCACATATGGCCGAAGATTATCGGAGGAACAAAGACATGTCGTACTCGGACCAACTTCGGGCAACATTGAAAGATGTAAGCAAGTTCCTAGAAAATTTTGGTAGAAACATTAACGATTTTGACTTGCCGTATATCCCTGCCCAATGTGTTGAATCTTCAAACACATCAAAAGAAATCAAAGATGAATTGTTGATAAACACTCCACTTAAGGATATCGAGTCTATCAACTTGATCAACGAGGACCAAGATAGAGCATTCAGGTTGATTATGGATCGTGTGGACAAAGAAGAGCATGGAATCTTCTTTGTTGATGGACCTGGAGGGACAGGAAAAACATATCTTTATCGGGCATTACTTGCCAAAATAAGAAGCAGAGGACATATAGCTCTAGCAACAGCAACATGTGGAGTTGCGGCTTGTTTGATGCCCGGAGGAAGAACAGCACATTCAAGATTCAAGATTCCTTTGAATATTAAACAATCATCAATGTGTAACATAAAGAAGCAAAGTTCTCTAGCAAGTTTAATAAGATTAGCAAAGTTAGTGATTTGGGATGAAGCTCCCATGTGCAAAAAAGACGCCATAGAAGCTGTTGACAGAACACTACAAGATATCATGGATTCCGATCTTCCATTTGGTGGCAAATTATTCTTATTCGGTGGTGATTTCAGGCAAGTTTTGCCCGTGATTCCAAACGCAACCAAGATACAAACAATTGACGGATCTTTGATCAGGTCATACTTGTGACCAAAAATAGAAAAATTGATACTCACAAAGAACATGCGAGCAAAGTGCGATGAAGAGTTCGCAAATTTCCTTATTCGAATTGGAAATGGGACTGAACCTACTGTTGGTAACGGGTTAATATGTGTTCCAGAGGACATGTGTGTGCAGTTCAAAGACAATCAAGATATGAGAAGAGAGTTGATCAACATCATATATGCAGATATTGGGATAAAGTATAAATGTCCAACATATATGACAAGTAGAGCCATCTTAGCAACAAAAAATGAATTTGTTGATGAAATTAATGACATTCTTATCAAATCATTTCCTTGAGAAGAACATGTGTATTATAGTTTTGACAATGCAATTGATGAAACAAAAACACATTATCAGGTGGAGTTTTTGAACAATTTAACTCCGAATGGGATGGCACCATCAAAATTTATCATTGAAACAACATTGTCCGGTTGTGTTATTAAGGAACTTGGACCCACCAAATAGCCTATGTAATGGTACACGATTAGTTTGTATTGATTTCCAAAGAAATGTCATAAAAGCACCAATTGCAAGTGGACAACATGCCGAAAATGAGATTCTTATTCCGCGTATACTTTTATTCTCGGCAGATCAGGACAAGTATCCATTCCATTTTAAAAGGAAACAATTTTCTTTACGTTTAGGATTTGCCATGACTATTAATAAAGCACAAGTTCAAACAATAGAAAATGTTGGAATCTATTTACCCGAACCGATTTTCTCTCACGGACAATTATACGTCGCATTGTCATGCGGTGTTTCAAGGGCATCAACTAAGCTGGGTCTTGAGCCGTCCAAGCTGAACAACAGAAAATTATGTCACCACACACAAAATATTGTCTACAACGAAAATTTTAACATTGAAACATGTGCGTATCATTACTCATTTGAAAATTAGTAATTGATATTATTCCTGACATTGTCATTATTCTTTTTCAGGATATGGAATCGAAGGTCACCATGTTGAAGGACTTAGCAACTGACATGACAGAATGGACAATTTATTGTCAGTTGATTGAGAAGAGAGCACCACACATATTTACAAAAAAATAAGCCAGGAAAAGTAATAAACATGTGCTTCAAGGACGAACAGGTTAATTTATTCTTTTTATTTATATTTATGTTATATTATTTAACTTCGTACTCATTTTAAATGTATTCAACGTATTCAACTTCTTCTACTAGGGGACTCTAATTCAGGCTACGATGTTCTTTGAAACGATCGTCAAATTTGATCATTTGCTCGTGGAGGGAAAAAATTACAAGATCTCAAATGGACAGATTAAACTAGCCAACTCAAGATACAACATTGCAACGATTCCAATCGCGATCATCTTCACGAAATCTACTGTTGTCAGTGAAGCAGATGATGTCAATCTTCTTCCGCTGAATGAAGGACAATCAAGTAGAACTCGGACAATTGAACATTTATTAAAATCAAGAACTGATGATGAACTCATTGGTAAGTACTTTACTCTACGTTACTCAACTTAATAGATTCTAATATACGTAAATCTTTCATTCTTGCAGATTTGCTATACGTAGTCATTAGCACAGACGATACAACTGTTGTATCTCGTCGGTCAGATGGAAAGAATATTGAACGACAAACATTAACATTGACGGATGACACGTACTACCTTATTCATTGTTATAATTTACATCAATATTCATATTCTTCTGTATTAAGTTTTTCCTCATCCTTAGGACGTCAATCCCAATAATGCTTACTTTGTGGGAAAATTTCGTCAAGCACGACAGTGAAAAGATTCGCCGAATCATTCATGAAAAACCGATTATACTTGCTACATCCTTGAGAACACATTCTTTCAGAGGTATGTTCGTCACATATTTTTTTGATTAAAAGAATCCAACCAATAATCATTATTCTACAAATGTCAGGAAATTTTGGACTTAAATCTACCTTCAACACAAAGATCGTCATTCATCCAACTATGCCGAAAGCTTCACTGTTACAGACCTGGTATCTTAATACACTTTTTTTTCTCATTGAAATATTTCACTGTTGTATTTGGTTATATTTTTAATTTATTTTTTTAGGATGCATAACAATGAGCATGCATTGTCACAACGAGTCATCGGTGGGGTTTCTGAAGATATTGTTACATTAAAATCCGAGAATATCAATTTAAAAGAATTGATTCCTAGCGTGCATACCTCTACTTTACAGGTATTTTCTTCATTTCAATTTTTAACACTACGTTCGTCATTTTTATAAAATGATACATTACAACTAATCATATGATATTGAACAATATTTCGCAAAATAACTGGCATATGTTTATCAGGTTTTCTCCTACACCGTTCAAGTATCGATACAAGATGTTATAACGAGTAGAGAACTATGGTACTTGGCTTGTTTGTATTGTGCGAAACTTGTCAGACAAGAAAATAATAATCACTTTTGTTCCAAATGTTCCAAAGTAGTTACTCAGCCAATCGAAAGGTAAATCATCTCATAATAATTCGATTTTTACATTCTAATCTAATATATATCAATATGGATGTCAATAAGTTATTATTTCGCGTAAATTAAACACTTAAATTTTATATTTATTTTACAGATATTCGTTGAGAGTAAATATTGTAGACGGCACATCTGATTTATGGATTACATTCTTCGATCGTCAAGCGGAAGAAATCATTGGAATATCCGTTCACTTGTTGAAAGAGAAAAAGGTATAATTACTTATTCTCATTCTGTGTTTACATCTTTATTATCAATATGAATGATTTTTTTTGCAGGAAAAAGATTTGTCATCGTATATGAATATCATGGAGAGTTTGATCAAAAAACGATGTACATTGATTGTGAAGTGCGTCAAAAAAGAAGATGAGAATGTTAGTTATACTTGTACCAAGATCGTCAAAATCTCCGAAGACACTAGACAGTGATAACTGCAGTTCCGAACAGGATGACGAGGAAAAAATCGAGCATGTTCCAAAGAAATCAAGAATTGTTTAGAAATTTTGACTTTACGAGAATTGTATTTTGTTTGTCTGTCTTGTGATCTTTTAATATAGTTTGTTGTTTAGTTTTTGGAAAAATCTAAATGGATTGTTTAGTATATGTTATTCGTTCAGGTGGATTCTTGAATGTTTCTCGTTACGAATAACGCGATGACTTGACGATGATTGGATCTTTATTATCTATTCTTTTACAATCGTTTAGTGTTTAGCATTTGAAAAAATTTGAACGACTTGTTTAATACATACTATACGCTCTGGTGGATTTTTGATTGATTATACGATTTCATAAAAATTATGATTTAATATTTATGTGGATCATAATATTGATTCATTCCAAAATTATTTTTATATATTGATAATAGAGGAATGTGATAAGAATATGAAATAGAATAAAAAAAATATATTAATAACTTAAATATATTATGTTTTGTTCGCACAGGTGCGAAGCACGTTGCTTGACTAGTATATATATATTTGTGTGTGTTATTAGATAGTCTAAATTCTCGTAACATTACAGCAATGAACATGAATACATCGAAAGATTAACAACATTTATTTGGCACAGGTAATGACATAAAAGTATCATCTCCTAGTGATCCCCCATTTGAAGATTCTTATGGTCTCTAATGACTTCAAGCTTTTATGAATTTTTATAATTTTATTTTGTACTTTATGTATTTTATCTTGCTTAAATATTATTTTGTTACTATTGGTTATTGATTTGACATTTTTATTACGGTGATTTGTTTGGAAGACTGTTTGGTTGTGACAGCTTGTACATATTCCCGACAAAACTATATATATAATTTAGGCAACAAAAAAACAATACCGTCAAACTGAATGATTAAAATGGCATCCGAAAGGTGGGCATATGTACATACGTTACAAAAGGTAGTCTGAAGTCTAAGCTATTTAATAAAAAATCACACCTTTAGACGTCATTATCGCTATTATAAGAGCTGAAATATCGAACAAAGGTATCCTTGATGACGTCCCCATGATCCCACTCAAGGCGGTCGAACCATTTCTGCTCACCACGGATCACTTGGAGCTCCATGGCACTGCCGGCACCCAATGGAAGCCGTGTCAACTGAGGGCAGTCAGTAACATAGAGTTCCTTGAGCGAGGGCAGAAGCAGAGCATGCTGACTTATGCTCTTTAATTTTGGGAGTCCCGCGAGGTTCAACTTTCTAAGACTAGGAAAGGAGACATCGTCACTGCTGATTTCATCCTCTTCTCTTAACAATTCCTCCAACTGGGGACAACGATAAAGTATGAGAACCTCGAGGCATGGTAGATGCCGAATCCATGTCAGATCCCGAAATCCATGACAGTCAAACATGTTAATAAAACTGAGCTTTTGCAGACAACGACGTTGATGAGTTGGTGGAGGAGGCACTAATCTTGTTGTTTGGGGTAGCCGGGTGAAGAACAAAGATTCCAACTGTTGTAGTTGGTTTTCATCGCTTACAAGCTTCAGCTCGCCCGATTGATTTTGATAGAACAACCTATCGATACTCAGATTTCTTAGGCCTTGCAACCTCTGCAAGGCACGGTTAACATCTGTGGAGGAGTTGAATCCAGGTAGACCATCAAGTGAAAGGAACCTTGTGCATTTGGACAGTTTGTTACACCCAGCTAGCTCCATTAGATCAGGTAAGGTTTTCAAAGATACTCCGAACTCCTCGAGCTGCTTCATGTAGCAGTTGATGTCCCTGAGTGAGATTGCACGGTCCTCCTCATCATATTCATCTCCATCCTCATCATCACTATGACGTTGCCAGATGATGTCCATGCATCCAAAAAGATTCAGCATCTGCAACTGCGTCAGCCTCAGGATCGCCCCGTTTGGCACATCTCGAAGCTTATGTGACCAACTCAGGTCTAGCAGTTTCATCTGGGTCAAGTTACCGAGCTCCTTCGGGACGGACTCGAGGTCGCTGTAACTAAGATTGAGATATCGCAAGTCATGAAGCAAGCCGATCTCCTTGGGAAGCCGACTTATGTGCGTCCCACTTAGATCCAACACACGAAGTGCCGGCATGAACATAGGAACTCTTCTTCTCTGATTCCTCTGTCTACTCCAACAAACGGCACTCGATTCTGACATCGGGGTCGTCCGTAGCATCCTCTGCACCAAAGTCGCGCCAGAAGGGTGCAAAGCTACCCGAACCGGCCTTCTTCAATTAACTCAGCTTCAACTCAAGCCGATCCGTTCCATAAGCTTTCTCAACTCATTTAACTCAGTTTATTTACTGTTTTAAAGCATATTTCAATTCATTTGCATCATTTTTACATAATCAAAAACACAAAAAATGGGTTAAGGCTCACCCCGAAGCCGGTGAGTCCAATTCCAATTGCTTCTTTCTCATCTTCTTACTACAGTTACTACACTTCTCATAGTTCTAATCATTTTCTTCACTTGGTTTATTGTTCTAGTTGCACAGGTTGATCAAGCTAGCATCGGTTGAAGACTCTTCTTCATCGGCCGGCCGAAGAAGAAGAATGTTGAACCCATATCCCGATCTCCCGCGCTAAGGTACACACGGTCAATTCATCTTTCTATTTCCATTACATAAAGCGGAGCCCGCGGCTCCTGGCGATCACAATTTATCTTATCATGTTCTAAGTTATTCTCCTCCTCACTCTCCTGCCACATGACCCGAATCATCTCCGGTGCTCGAGCGACGCCGTGAGATGAAAGTTCGGGGATCAATGTGAGTGTGGGACCGAGGTGAGGACATTTTACTGCTTTCCGAGTGTTTTCAATTCACTCCATTTTTTCCCCTATTCCATCTATCACCTTCTCTTCTCTTGAGGTGCCGATCCGGAACCCGTTTTCGGAGTCGGCAACCAAGAAGACACCGATTTAACATGGTTCGGCAAGGTGATACGCCTTCTCACATCCACGGGCGACAACGATCATAAACTTCGCTAAACCAAGGAGAATATTACAAGGAGACGCACTTCCCAAGAGGAACAAATCTTCTACCCCAAAGCTCTCAAATACAAAAATGATCTCTCCTCAACACGCCCCCCACGTCTGGATCTCTTGAAGCTCTTGGTGGTGCTTCAACGTAGAAGGGATCCCTCTATTTATAGGCACTCCACGCACAGCTTCTCACATCCTCACGTCTCACGCGGATAGACGTGCGTCTCCCACATACACACGTCTTCGATCGCAGCGTCACCCATGTGAGCATGTCGCGTGGATCAGCTCCCATGCATGCATGGGATGTTGGGAAGAGACCTCCTATGTACATGGACTTGATCTTTGTGGCTTTCTCGTGTGTATGAAGCCCCTGCATGCACACCTGCATGGCGCGGACTCCGCGGATGGGTTCCCGCGTGCGTACGTCTCCGGATGAAGATGAGACGTCCTCAACATTTGCAGGCACACACACACATATATATGTATATATATATATATCAAGGCAATACTGCTGCGCTCATAATAGAGGAGGGCACATACATCAAGGCTGGTAATTAATTGACGGGGAAGCGAGCATCATCTAGATCTGACAAGCTCTGACAAGCAATCACCACAATTTAAATATTGCTTTTGTGCACATCTAGATCTGGGTCAATGCGTACGTACTCAACTTGATCTGGCCAGGTCATGTGCGTACACTTCATCTCCATTTCATTACTGAACTGGTTAGAAGAGAATAATACCTTGGCCGTGGAGCTTGGTCGATCGTATTTTAGAACCTCGGTACCTTCGCATTTATTAGAAGTTATCATGTAGCTCTCGATCTCTCTTGTCCTTCCCCGCACATTACCCACCTACCTTTTTAAAAGCCCTGATTGTTAGAGAGAAGTATCAATGAGTTAGGTTCCGGTCAAGTTTTGGATACAATAAGACCAATCATTCTTACGAACTCCACGAGGATGACTTGGGACTGTGGTCAAAATAAACATTTTTAAGGAGAGAAATCTCTCAAAGATTGGTTTGGAAAGTCCAAACGGGGGTAGGGTTTTGATTTTTGAAACCGACCGTGCCCTCAGACTGGGGGTGCGCCGGCCATGCCCTCAATTTGAGGGCCTGCAGACCACGCCCTCACAGTGAGGGCACGCTGACCGTGCCACCGGTTCAGGGACATGTTTAGTTCTCTCTCCTGCGCACCCTACGTATGCGAGCCGTAACTTGCAAATGAGAGTTCCGTTTCAACTCTCGTTTGTTGCATTAGAAAGAGGACTCGCAAACGTAGCTCCACGAATTGGTAAACTAACCGGCACACATTTTGAAAAGTCTGTACGAGATTTTAACCTCTAGTTTATGATTCTGAGAATGTTGAAAGCCAAAGCGGTGGTCTAAAAAGGCACGATTTCGATCAAGGAGCCTATGGTCAATTTGGGATGACTTAAAACGATGATTGAACAAATCCGGTATGATTGTAAAACTTGGAATCTTTGAAAAAATTGAGAATAACTCAATAAACGCAAAACGAACCTCAGAAAAGTCAGAAATAACTAAGAAACCCTAATGTCGACCGAAACGACAGTACAACACTAGTTGGTGACAATATACTGCTAGGGTTGACCCGGAGGACCCGAAAAGGCTCGATGATGACTGGAAAGACATAACACAATCCGAGATAGCCGCAATGGTACAATTGGAAAGCCGTGATAAAAGTCGTTATAAACTCGTGACTATCAAAATGACTTGTCGGAAACCAAAACCCTCATGTTGTGAAATTCACATAGGACTTCCAAGACCTTCAATTGTGGATCATTAAGGGTTGGTCATTGAGCAGACTTCGTGTTTTCACGATTAACGTACAGCTCTCGCTTGAAAGTTACGACATTGCTCCAAAAATCTTTGGTTCATTCTCAACTTACGCGGCTCTCCATTGACGTCCCTAGCTCATTTTCACAAGGTGATCTAGATCAGATAATGGTCAGATAAAGAGTATTGCCAATGGAATAAGGGTTTAAGTCTCAAATAAGGCCAAATTGACGTGTTTACAGGTGCCATAGCCTTTGTCGTTAGGAATGCAGCAGGCCATCTGATTTTCTGGAATACCAAAATTTCTTCACCTTCTACTCCAGAGAAGCTGGAGACCGAGGCTATTTATGAAGCTATCTCTTGGGCATGCTCATCTGATTCGCCAATTCAGATTGAGAGTGATCCTAAATGTATTGTAGATGCAATCAATGGACAAGGTCCATTACTGTGGAAAGCCCAAGACTTGTTAGCTAAATGTGTCCAACTGTTGAACTCTATTCGCATGTAACTATTTCCTATGTTAGTAGGGAATGTAACTACTTAGCCCACTCTTTAGTTAGATGGTCCGTAAAATTGTGTAAAGGTGATATGTCTCCTTCATCGTTGTCAAAGGAGGCTTGGTTCTTCTATTGTAAAGATCTTCTATTGTAAAGACTTACTGCTTTGATATAGTTTGGTTTTATCAAAACAAAAGACATGCCAATTTTGACCATTGTCAAAATCAAGGTGACGTCCAAAGAAAAAAAAGAGAATGATGAATGAAATAAAAAAGGGGGAGAGAGAAAAGTGGAGAAGTAGCGAAAAAACAAAAACAAAACAAAAAGAAAAGAAACGATGATATATAGAGAGAGGGAATCCTTTTAGACAAAAAAGAAGAAAAAAAAAGAAAGAAAGAAAAAAAAGAAGAAAGAAAAAGGAAAGTGAAAAGTTTCTCTCATTGAATTATGTCATTTGTTAAAGAAAGAATTTTTGATCGAATAGGTCATTCATGTATGACTTGTCACACATTAGGCCAAACAAGGTATTTTTGCCAAACCTAAATTTGTTTAAATTTTAGGAGGGGTTAGACCCCCTAATGGCCTTAAAATGGGCTCAATTAACTCTAATTTACTTATTGGACCTACGTATATGCATATGGGCCTTTGTTTCGGCCATTTGGGCCTCAATTTTTTAAAAGGAGGAGACCCAAATTCTACCCCAAATGAGGCATGCGGAATTCTCAAGGTGAAATTATTTTGAGAGATATTTTATGTAATTGGTCAGCCCAAGTCAAAATCTAAAATGCCCTCACCTTATGCTCTCACCCACCAAAAAGCAAAAGTTGAGCCAAATTTTTGACAAAGATGCCATCACCCCCTCTCACACACTAAAAAACAAGGAAAAGTTTATAAATTTTTTGGAGCAAAATGTCCACTCCAATTGGCATATAAAAAAGAAAAAAAATCCTTATGGGAAAAGACAGGCAACATTCCCCCTACACTCCCTTTACGTAAAGCATCAAGTCTTCTCCCTTCACATTGTCCAAGGAGATTCCAAAGGGAGGGAAGAAAGGTCCATCAAGAGAGATCATCAAGAGTTCCATCAAGTGAGACCTAGGTCCAAATCATCATGGATTTGGCTAAGTCCCAAGGTATTCCAATGGCCAATTACATCATCTTATATCACATTGAGCAAGGAGGGGCATCAAGCATCTAATAGCCCATTAGGCAAGGAAGAATAACAATCATCTCAAAGTCAATGGACAATGAGAACATCAATCACATTAAGGCCCATTAAGGCTCATGAACCCCAATTAGCCATCATTAATATGAAATCAAGACCATGCAACCTCACTTCAAGTGCATCAAGTCCAATCAATCAAAACCCGATCAAGCCTCAATTGAGATGAACAAGGGATCGACCCAAAGCCCATTAATATGGGAATTAGACCCATCAAGCCATATGATAGCCAAAACTCCAATTAAACCATCATAAACTAAACCCACCTCTACCAGACCGTGATGGCCCACCAATTCGGTCAATCCACAATCGGAAAAATATTGGTTAGTGGATGAGAGAGAAAACTACTAATGGACCATGAAAGCCTACCAATTCGGTCAATTACCGGTCGGGAAGTACTGGTTGGTGGTTGAAAGAAAAACCTTCCAACGGATCATGAAGGCTCACCAATTTGATCAATCTCCAATCAGGAAGTACCGATTAGTGGATGAGAGAGAAAACCCCCTAACGGACCACGAAAGCCCACCAATTCGGTCAATCCCCTATCAAGAAATATCGGTTGGTGGATGAGAGAGAAAACTCCAATTGGACCACCCAAGGCCCATCAACCCAGCTCACCCCCAAGTAGAAGATACCAGGGAACCAACAAAAATTTTCCAAGGCCCATTAACCCGGTTCACCCCTTAAACGAGAAATACCGGGTAACGGATGAAAATACCCAAGGGTCATTATCTTGATTCACCCCTTAAACAGGAAATACTGAGAAATGGATGAAAATTTCCAAGGTCTATTAACCCGGTTCACCCTTTAAATGGAAAATACCAAGTGATTGATGAAAACACCCAAGGCCCATTAACCTAGTCCACCCCTTAAATGAAAAATATCGGGTAATGGATGAAAATATCCAAGAACTATTAACCTGGTTCACCCCTTAAACTAAAAATACTAGGAAATGGACAAAAAATTTCAAGACCCATTAACTCGGTTCATCCTCGATTGGGAAATATCGAGTAATGGATGAAAAAATTACAAGGTCCATTAATCTGATTCGAGTAATGGATGAAAAATTTTCATGACCTATTAATCTAGTTAATCCTTGAACAAAAAAATACTAGGTAATGGATACAAAATTTTCAAGGCCCATTAATATGGTTAATCCTGAATGAGAAATACCGGGTAATTGATGATAATTTTCTAAGGCCTTTTAATCTGGTTAATCTCGGAACCGGAAATACCGGGTAACGGATGAAAAATTTCAAGACTCATTAATTTGGTTAATCCCCGATCAGGAAATACCGGATAATGGATGAAAATTTCAAGGCCCATTAATTTGATTAATTCATGATCGAGAAATACTGAGCAATTGATGAAAATATCCAAAGACCATTAATCTGGTTAATCCTCAATTAGGAAATATAGAATAATGGATAAAAATTTCAAGACCCATTAATTTAGTTAATTCTTGATCTGGAAATACCGAGTAATGGATGAAAATATTCAAGGCCCATTATCCCAATTAATCCCTAAAAGGAAATGGCGAGTAATAGGTGACAATGTCCAAGGCCTAGTAAGTCAGTCAATTACTGATCGAGAAAATACTAAGACGGAGGCTGACTTCTAGCAACCGAACCCAGTCCCAAAAAAATGTCAAAAAAGGAAAGAAAGAGAGAAGGAGAGGAGAGACAATGTCGATACCTCCCATTCATTCTTTCATCATTTGAATTCAAAAATTATTTCTGTCTTGTAGACACGTTACCATGGCAGTTAATCAAGGATTACCAAACCACCGCTCCGTATAATTAACATCAAATCTATTCGTGAATCAGTGGAGAGAGGTCAAATCATAATCTAAAGAACTCACATCATAACCTCGCCTCATAATTTATTATTATTATTAATTATTATTAATAACAAAAAGATTAACTTGGAGGCGTCGTTGTCATCGTCATGGAATGTTCACGTATCACAAAAGAAATATGACCACCGTCAATTTAATTCATTACTTTATATTCCAAGGATATCTGTGCCACCACAAGAAAGGGAAAATCAGCGACACGCCTATCTTTGCATACCTTGTAAAAAAAAGAAAAAACAAAGAAAAACAAAAATCACGAGGTTTCAACAAAAAGCTAGAGAAATGATCACATGACCAAAGATTATAATTTAATGAAAAATCATAGTTGCAAGCTTGATCGAATATAACATTAGATACAAATTAAAAAGTGATTTATCGATGTTGGTACCGATCATTTATTCGTCCATAATAATTGATTTGAACAAACATTGTCACGCCCCAGATTTTAACATATGCAGCAGAATAATCCGATGACATAACCCCTCAAATACATTGATTTGGAAAAATGAAGAGTAACCCAGGATCCAATACATAATTCAAATAATTCTACCACTTAAAATCATACCATGATACAACAATTTATATATCATCCAAAAAGAATACATAACAAGCTTTCAAATAATTCCTCGAGAACTAAATCACCACGCTTATGCTGCGCTAAATCTGATTACCTGAAAAATATTAAGAGAATTAGAATGAGTCACACTGACTCAGTAGACATTTCTTCATCCGCCGAATCGGATAATAAATAGGCCTAAATGATAATTAAATAAATACACAGTGCTACACTCATTCTATATACGTATAGAACTAAATAATATAATAATTATTAGACTTATCCACATATTTTTAAACCACCAACCACCAATTATATAGACCCAATCGACACTTATAAACATCAAAAGAAAAACCTAACATGAAATTAGTAGATGCATACTACATGAATCCTGATTTTAGACGCGTCCCAAATGTCTACCTAAATGAGGCTGGGAGAAGGGACACACTGTGCTAAGTGCTGACGCACAGCGGTTGATGACGGTGGTCGGACGAATGTCAGACGGCGCTGGTGCGACGCTGCGGCGAGATGGCTTCGTGATCAACGCCAAGTTGAGAAGGGGGAGACGATGTGGCTACGTGACAAGGAGGTTCAAGGCGGATGGCGTTGGTGGTGAGACAGGGGAGGCTCATCAACGACCGAGGGGGGGAGATCGGGTGTGCAGAGGCTGGCAAGCGAGGCACTGCGATGACAAGAACAAGTGAGAGATGGTGCGGGGGGCCAAGGCAGAGCTGGACGGCGCAAGGCGCAAGCAGGTGGTTGTGCGGTGTGCGTGGGAATAGAGGAGGGTGGAGGCAGACGTGGCGTAAGCGGGGGTGCGCGCGATAGAGAGGGAGAGAGCAGGATGGTGAAGTGGCAACCGAAGGCTGGTGAAGGTGCGAGCGGCGCGGTGATGGCAGGGTGTTGAGGACGTCTCATCTCCATCCGGAGACGTACGTGCACGGGAACCATCCGCGGCGTCCGCGCCATGCAGGTGTGCATGTGGGGGCTTCATCCACACGAGAAGGTTGCGAGGATCACATCCATGTACATAGGAAGTCTCTTCCCAATGTCCCATGCATGCATGGGAGCTGATCCACGCGACATGCTCGCGTGGGTGACGCATCCATTGAAGACGTGCGTACGTAGGAGACGCTGGACGTCTATCCACGTGAGACGTGAGGATGTGGGAAGCTATGCGTGGAGTGTTTATAAATAGAGGGATCCCTTTTACGTTGAAGCACCGCCATGAGCTTCAACAGATCCAGACGTCGGGGGTGTGTTTAGGAGAGATCGTTCTTGTATTTGAGAGCTTTGGGGTAGATGATTTGTTCCTCTTGGAGAGTGCGTCTCCTTGTAATATTCTCCTTGGTTTAGTAAAGTTTCTGATCATCCTCGCCCGTGGATGTAGGAAGGATATCGCCTTGCCGAGCCATGTTAAATCGGTGTCTTCTTGGTGTGTTCTTGTTCCTTCTTCTATCTCCATATGTAGGTTGATATTCGGGATACGACTCGGTTCGTCAAAGTCGTATGGCTTATTCCACACGTGTTATAACAAACTGGTATTAGAGCCCAGTTACTCGATTGCCTTTCAATCTGGGAGATGGCTGTCAAGTCGACAACGGCGATGAAGTTTGACATTGAGGTGTTCGACGGGAAGACGAAGGACTTCAACATATGGCGATTGAAGATGCAGTCCTTGTTGGTGCAACAAGGTCTGAGCAAGGCATTAAAATGTATTGATGCGTTACCTGACGATTGGCAAGATTCTGACAAGTAGGAATATCTCAAGCGGGTCCTAGCGACTATTCGTCTCAGTTTGTCTGATAACGTATTGCGAGTGGTTGCTGACGGGGATACCCCGAAAAAGCTATGGCTCAAATTGAAAACAAGGTACATGACAAAATCTCCTACCAATCAGCTGTATCTAAAACAGAGATTGTTTATATTTCATATGAAGGAAGGTACGCCCATTATTGATCATCTAAATGAGTTCAAAAAAATCGTTATGGATCTGAACATATTGGTGTTCAAGTCGAGGATGAAGATCAGGCCATCATTCTCTTATGTTCTTCACCAATTTTGTTTGAGGGCTTTGTTGACACCTTGATGCACAACAGAAGTAGTTTGTCAAGTCAACTCAAAAGAGTTAAAGAGACGTGTGCTGGAAACTCAAGACGGAAATCAGGCTGACAGCTTGATGATACGGGGGAGAACAGAGAGAAGAGAAAAGAATGATAGATCTAAATTCAAAGTCAAATGCTACAACTGCAACCAAAGAGGGCACATTAAAAGAGACTGTCCAAAGTGGAAGGGAAAAGGCAAGGTGCAAATGGAGTCTTCTACGGCAAACATGGTTCAAGAGGAGATTTCAGAAGAGGAGACTGTTCTGATTGTCACGGCAGGTACGTCAGGGGATGGTTGGATTCTTGATTCTGCATGTACTTTCCATATGTGTCCCCATAGAGATTGGTTTTCTTCTTACACGGTCGTAAGTAGTGGTACCGTCACTTTGGGAGACAATAGAACTATTGCAGTTGCAGGAGTTGGTACAATTAGAATCAAGATGTATGATGATATCATCAGAACCCTGAAGGTATGCCATGTTCCTCACTTGCAAAGGAGCTTAATTTCTCTTAGTCTTTTGGAAGCACAAGGCCGGTACTGCTTTTCAGCTAAAGACAGGGTGCTTAGAGTGTCTCAAGATGTTTTGGTTGTAATGAAAGGAAAGCTAGCAAGAAGACTTTATCACCTGCAGGGCAGCACTGTAGTGGGCAGTGTTGATGTTCCTAGAAGCTCAGATCATGATCCTACTCCGTTGTGGCACATGCGACAGCGCCACATGAGGGAAAAAGTCAAAGTGGAGAAGTTCAGGTATTCTTTGAACTTGATTGACTTGTGTAGGATGCGAGGTGTGCCTGGTGAGGCATTGGCGGATACGATGATGGTGTGAAGCTTGACACTGAACTTGACGACTTATGAAGATGAGCTGAGAGGAGAATTTGTTGAGGACGTCTCATCTTCATCTGGAGACATACGCGCGCGGGAACCCATCCGCAACGTCCGCGCCATGCAGGTGTGCATGCAGGGGCTTCATCCACACGAGAAGGCCGCGAGGATCACGTCCACATACATAGGAAGTCTCTTCCCAATGTCCCATGCATGCATGGGAGCTGATCCACGCGACATGCTCGTGTGGGTGACGCTACGATCGAAGACGTGTGTACGTGGGAGATGCTGGACGTCTATCCAAGTGAGACGTGAGGATGTGGGAAGTTGTGCGTGGAGTGCCTATAAATAGAGGGATCCCTTCTACATTGAAGCACTACCGTGAGCTTCAATAGATCCAGACGTGGGGGGCGTGTTGAGGAGAGATCGTTCTTATATTTGAGAGCTTTGAGGTAGAGGATTTGTTCCTCTTGGAGAGTGCGTCTCCTTGTAATATTCTCCTTGGTTTAGTGAAGTTTCTGATCGTCGTCGCCCGTGGATGTAGGAAGGCGTATCGCCTTGCCGAACCACGTTAAATCGGTGTCTTCTTGGTGTGTTCTTGTTTCTTCTTCTATCTCTATTCGCAAGTTGATATTCGGGATACGACTTGGTTCGTCGGAGTGGTATGACTTATTCCTCACGTGTTATAACACAGGGGGCTACAGCGTGCGTGCGGTGGAACCCCGAGGGGCGCGCGGCGATGTGGGGGGCCACACACACGCGGCACATAAAGAAGAGAAAGAGAGGGAGCGAGTGAAACAGGGAGACTGAGAAGAGATCATGGGCCGGAGGGGGTAGAGGCAGACGTGAGATGGCCGCGAGGGAGAGCGAGGCGGCCGTGCGGGCAAGATGACGAGCGCGATGGGGAGGAGTTGGAGATAGACGAGGCGTTGATGGGGCAGATGGCCACAGGAGGCAACGCGCGGCGGTCGCGCGAGAGGAGCTGGGAGGAGATAAATCGGGAGACGGAGGGCGACAGAGGGGGAATAGCAGGAGAAAGAGAGAACAGGAAGGCGGTTTGAACGTGGGTGGGGGAAGAAATGAAAAGAAAATAAAATGATGATGATTTTTGTCTTTTGTTTTTTAAAAAAAAACAGGATATTACAAACATACTATTAAGCTGTAATTTCTTTTACAAGCCAAACATTATGCCTTTAATTAAGAAAGTGCTTTAATTATTTTGGCAATGCAAAATTCTTGTACAAGTAGTATGTCAACCAACTAGTAATGAATGAGCATGCATGCATGTTCTTATTATAAGCAAGATGCGGAACCTACTTGGACCATCCTCACCTCATCGCCATCATGGCCCCATCATACTAAAATTTGAAATATCGAACAAAGGTATCCTTGACGGCGTCCCCATGATCCCACTCAAGACAGTCGAACCATTGCTGAGCACCATAGATCACTTGGAGCTTCTTGGCACTGCCAGCATTGAACGGAAGCCGCATCAACTTAGGACAAAGTACAACATGGAGTTCCTCAAGTGAAGGCAGAAGCAGAGCATGCTGACTGATGCTCTTTAATTTTGAGAGTTCCATGAGGTACAATTTTCTAAGACTGGGAAAGGAGACGTCACTACTGATTTCATCCTCATCTCCTACAAGTTCCTCCAACTCGCGACAACGATGAAGTTGGAGAACTTTAAGGCATGGTAGATGTTGAATCCATGTCAAATCCCTGAATCCATGACATTCATACATGTGAATACCACTGAGCTTTTGTAGACAATGATGTTGATGAGTTGGTGGAGGCACTATTCTTGTTGTTTGGGGTAGACAGACGAAGGACAAAGTTTCCAACTGTTGTAGTTGGTTTTCATCGCTTATAAACTTCAGATCATCCAAGTGATTTTGATAGAGCAACCCACTGATATACAAATCTCTTAGGCCTTGCAACCTCTGCAAGGCACTGTTTCCATCGAAGTTAAATCCATGTTGACCCTCAAGTGAAAGGACCCTTGTGCATTTGGACAGCTTGTAACACCCAGCTAGCTCCATTAGATCAGGTAAGGTTTGCAGTGATACTCCAAACTCGTCGAGTTGCTTCAAGTAGCATTGGATGCCCCTGAGTGAGATTGCACGGTCCTCATATTCACCTATATTCTCATCACAAGGACGTTGCCAGTTTATGTTCTTACATCCATAAAGATTCAACATCTGCAACTGCGTCAGACTCAGGATTGCCCCGTTTGGCACGTCTTGAAGCTTACATGAGCAACTCAGGTCTAGTAGTTTCATCTGGGTCAAGTTACCGAGCTCTTTCGGGAGGGAATCAAGAAAACTATTACTAAGATTGAGATATCGCAACTCACGAAGCATGCCAATCTCCTTGGGAAGCTGACTTACGCACGTGTCACGTAGATCTAACACACGAAGTGCTGGCATGAACTGGAGGAAGAATTCATCTTGCGTAGTAGTACATAATTGATTGATTATGATACCTCTCATCAGCAAAGTTTGAATATTGTGACACGAAGGCACCCTCTCCGGCAAATCCAGCTTATTGTAGTTATAATCAGCACTACG